>JALBZD010000691.1:0-18707 GCA_038050675.1 Globisporangium cylindrosporum | reverse complement strand
AGGGAACCTAACGCCAAGCTCTCGACCAAGTCCAGCTCCAGCGAACCGAACACCAGGTGTCTCACCAACTTCAATCTCTGCAAATCCAGCTTCTCCAACGTTAACTCCTAGAGCAGCTGGCACTCCATCGACCCCAACTCCGACATCTGCGGCGTCAAGCACTTCTTCGACTCCGAGTCTAACTCCGACTCCCGGAACCACAACTCCTGGAAGCCAAACTCCAGTGTATCAACCAACACCATCTCTGACACCAGGATATCAAACGCCTAGCAGTCACACTTCTGATAACAAGTCGCCAGCTCCTTACTCACCTCAGACGCCAACTGGTCAATCTTCCGATTCTGGCAAAACTCCATTACCTTCAGGATATGATAGCCCAGCCCCAGCTTCAATTTCGCCCGCAGCGACTACGCCATGCCCTCAGGGAGGAAACAAACACGACGGTGATGCAGTGAGCTCTGGAGAAACTAACAAGCCGTACATCCCACATCCGCCATCACACAACAACTCGACTCACGAACCAGAGACTCCAACTGCAATCATTGACGCAATCAACGGAACAGTGGCGTCATTTCCGCCAATATACGGGCACTCGACAATTGCTCCAGCTCCATGTTCAAACGCATCCAATGCGACCAACTCTGATGCAACTGAAAAGCTGTACACTCTCTCGCCAATTATCTGTGGTGGAAACGCAGACAATCACCCATCGTACCAAAACTCATCCCAAGCTCCAATAACTCCAGCTCTACTGATTGCCCCAATTATCAACGCTACGAATGCAACCTCTCCAACACCAGTATGAAACTTCACCGGTTACACCAACGTCGGGACCGAGGGTTCTTACGCCAACTCCAACTACCAACACCGCCGTGTTGGATGCAAACTCAACCTTTCCGTCACCAGCGTATGGAACTTCAACTGTTGTTCCAACGCCAGGATCGGGTGTCGCTACGGCAACTCCAACTTCAACAGGAACCACTTCAGCTCCAATTCCAACGAGTACACCGAGTGTGGCGACTCCAGCTTCATCGGGTACGCCAGGTACGACCACTCCAAGTTCAAGTCCAACAGCTACTATGCCGGTTCCATCCCCTGACGTGAGCACTCCTACTTCAACCCCAGATGCGAGCTCTCCAACTCCAACTCCGCCTGATGCGCCAGCTATTGCCACTCCAACCCCAACAGGTACTCTAGGTACGGCTACCCCAACATCAAGCTCAACTTCCGATGTGAGTATTCCAGCTTCAACTCTAACCCCAACTGCAACTCCAACGGGGACTACTCTCCTGATGTGAGCACTCCTACTCCGAGTGAGACTACCTTTACACCAGAACCAGCATCACCTCCAACTCCGACTACTTCAAGACCAACATCATCGCCAACACCATCTCCAACTCCGACGTCTACTACCTCAGGACCAACACGATCGCCAACTCCGACTGAGACTCCAACATATGCGTCAACATCATCGCTAGCTGTGGCTACCCCAGCGCCTACTTCATCTCGAATTCCGACTCAGACTACCCCTGCACCAAAACCATCTCCATCTCCAAGTTCGACCCCAGTACCTACTGTTTCTATTCGTTCACCAACCCCAACAGCGGTCAACGGTAACAATGGCAAAGAACGCCAGCGGTTCCGCCCCTGTGTCTAACCTTGTCGACCAGCTCGTGTCTCAAGGCTCCAAATATTCATCTATCCCTGAATCTGTAGATGTACTTACTGTATCTCAAGAGCTGCCGCTTTCTGCCTACGGACAGAGTTACACGGGCAGCCCCATTCCATGGTTTAATGATTGCATAATGAACGAATCTTTGTATTTCTTTCTTATTGTTCGCCTCAATGCCGCACTAACTTTCGTGTATCGGATGAAAATGATCTTGAACTTGGTGGTAGCAGCTTACTCCCAATTGAGACTTGAAGCCTACTAGTAAGAGCTTCGAAGTTCTCTTCGACAGATTTGTACAGCAAACAAAGTTCATTTCTAAATTATTGACACTTTCATCTTTTTTACATTTCAAACTACATTCCCCAGAACTGAAATCAAAAGTGGAACTCACCGACCACCGGGTAGTGGTCCGAGAGGTCCACGAGCTTCTCGTTCGCGCCGTCACCTGTCGGCACCTGCCACGTGCTCGTGGCCTTTAGCTGCACGACCTCGGTGGACGACCGCACGGGCGCTCGGAACTGGTCCACCACCAGCACGTAGTCCAGCCGCTCCGTCTCCCCACTGGAGCTCGGCCCATCCACCGCCAGCTCGTTCGTGAGCGGATCAAAGCTGAACGCCGACGAGTGCAGTGCGAGCTCCGGCTCAACAGCGTTGAGCGACTTGAGCATCGCCTCGTACTCGCTTGCAGCGTCACCACCACCACACTTGTTCACGTTCAGGTCGCCCACCACCAGCACCGCGTCACTCTCGGGGATCTGCAGCGAGTCAATGTACTCGCGCAGCAAACTGAGCTGCTGCTTCCGCGTCGCGACCGCCGCGGGTGTTTCCCAGGCCTGCAGGTGCGTACCGAAGACGTGTACGGTCTCCGTGTTGCGCACGCGGATCTGGAAATACACGACGCCCTTATCCGCCACGCGGTCGTCGCCGGACGCGACACTGCCAAACGTCATCTCCTGAAAGTTGTCGATCGGGTACTTGCTCATGGCGAAGCAACCGCCGTCGATCGCCTTCTTGGACGACATGGACGCGCCCTCGCCCACCACTTTTGTCTCGTAGAGGAACCCGTTCTCCTTCATACCCGCGACCAGGATCTCGCGCGCGGAAGAGCAGAACGCCTCGCAGAACACCACCACGTCAATGTCCAATGCGCCAATGCAGGATGGGATCGCGCGCGCTCGGTGCATAGCAAACGGTGCCAGCTTGCCATTGAACGATGAGAGGATACCCGGCAGCAGCCACACGTTGTACGCCATCACGCGAAGCTTGAACGGTTGGGCTGGCTCGACCTCTGCTAGTGCTGACGATGAGGGGTCTGTAGACTCGGAACCCAGCTCAGCGCCAATGCTACTACTATCTCTGCCGCTATTGGCTCTGCACTCGTGGTCCTGCGAGCAGATCTGGAAGACTGTGGGCGACATGCCGCTCGAGATGAACTCGCCGTGGACGCCCATATACTCGCCTGCCCAGCTGCCGTCCACCACCTGGATGTACACCTGGCTGCCGCACGTGATGCTGCCGGCGTATCCGTAGGGCGACACGAGCCGCAGCGTCGCGGCGTGGCTCTCGGCGGCCGTGACCATGAAGTGGCCGCGCTTCGAGTCCGGCGGCAGTGCGATGCGCACGCTCTTGCGCACTTTCTGGCAGTAGAGGTGAATGAGGTCCCCGAACTTGACCGCTCGCCGCGGACCCGAGAACATCTCTGCGTTCTCGACCAGGAATGACCCATCTGTAGTGATCTCACTGTTACCGGCAGACTGGGCTGGGGATACCGACGGTTCGGACCGCAGCCGGCTCATCGTGTTCGCGGTCACAGCGCGCGGCTTGCTCACGCTCAGGTACGACGCCTTGTTCATCTGGTACTTGCCCATGCCGCCTCCCAGCGCCCCCAGCGCAAACACGGCCGAGAGCGGACCCGTGAGCGCGACGCCAGCGACGCCCGCCGCAACCGCCACGGCTTTTTGTGAGCCCGAGAGCGCGCTGCGTCGCGTGAGCCCCACGGTGAGGCCACCGAGCGCTGCAAAGTTGATCGCGTTGCCAAAGTGGATGCGCTGCGCGCAGCGCGACGTCACCGACCGGCTGAGTGCGCGGTGACGAGGGCTGCTGCTCGTCTCCAGAAGCTGCGTCATTTTGCGCTTCATGAGCTCCGGCAGTAGCGGCTGCGAGCGCATCGCGAGCTTCCCCTGACACTCGACGTCGAGCGAATCTGCGCGTGGCGTGAGAAATGCGCGGAAGACGTCACTAGTGTGGACCACCTCAATCTCCAGCAGCTTGTGCAAGTACGCGTTGAGCTTGGCGAGTAGCTTCTTGGCGGCCGCGTCGTCCGTGCTCACGGACGCGCGGAATGACTCCCACGAGAGCCTCGCAGCGCGCGGCAAGCGGATCTTGCGCGCCTGCAGTTGCGCTCGGAACGCGCTCTCAATCGCAGTGTGCAGCGCGATGAACTCGGTGTACGACCGGTGCACGATCCAGAGCCGCCCGAGTCCCGGAAAGCGCAGCGAGATCTCGTAGAGTAGCACGGCACACTGGCGGTCTGTGGCGGTGGAGACCGTGATGTTGGTAATGCCGATGTCCGCGTCGTCGCTGCCCCACACGTCTGCCGTCGTGGTAGTTCGCGGGCGAGGGCTGTCTGTGCCTCCCACGCTGCTGCTGCTGCTGAGTGTGCGACTGCGACTCTGGAACGAGTGGCGCCGTCGACAGCGCTCGTCTTTAGGGGCTTGCGCTTCTGCTGCTTGTGTCGGTGCTGCGGTCGGCTGCGCTGAGCGCTGCCGCTGCTGCGAGGTTGTGGTGTCCTTGAGTTGCTGCACTGGCTGCTCCGCGGCGTCGTTGCTCTTGAGCTTGCGGCGGTTCCTCCACGCGAACATCTCTTCAATGGACGCCGGAGTCCACTCAGCGATATGGCCGTCTATCTATATATAGGAATGGAGAGAGGTGACGATGCACCTAGAGGCCGGATGGAGATCAATTGATCTTGATTGATAGATACGGACGAGGCAGCGCGTTCTCACCCACAGAGAGAAGAAGGTGTCAATCAAGCCAAGAGGTCCGGTTGCATGATGGTGATGCTGGCATGCTTGCATGACCTTTCCATCGCTGGGCTGGTCACAGGCACTCAAGCGGGGAGGCATAGTGACGCTGTGCATAAAGACTGGTTGTGTAGTTTTATAGACCTTTTAATATTGGTATTCATAGTGATCTAATAAATCACTGTTGAAGTGGCCTCTTTAGTGTAGATACTGAGAACCTGTTATAAAAGGTTCAAGCTGTGTTGCTCTGTTGTGAATTGGTTCTGAACTCTTTCCTGTGCTTGTGATTGGCCGAAATTGAACCGGCTCCAAAAGTCGAATTGTGTGACCTACATCAAATAAGCAAGCAATCAATTTGTGTTTGCCAGTTAAGTACGTTCGATTGCCACATTAAGTACGACTTTTGCCGTGCACTTGTATGCTCCAGCTATCTCCTTTGAAGCTCCAAAGATCCGCAAGAGGTTTAATGTCGAATTGGCCAGTCTATCGAACGATCGCAACACCCACTCAGCCGCCTCCTCTGCGCGGATAAGAAATCCACTTCACAGTATCAGTCGTCGGTGACATCCTTCCATTTCAACGAGTTGTATGCCATTTGCGCTTCGAAGCATTAGCGCCGCGTCAATCTTTTCGAGCAGCCCAATGTTGCATGTTCCTTGCGGATTCTGATCTCACCTCTTATAATGAACCACATGTAATTTTGATGCTATTAGTTAAATAAAAAATTGAGTTAAATTAATTTGTTCACATATTTTTGTATATGGATATATACGTATCTTGAACAGGATTGTAATAAAAAAGATCGCCTGCACCGTCTCCCTTGAGACTGACAGACTGAAGTGGCTAACCTTCACTCCTCGCTTGTCAATTGTCAACAACAACGCAATGTGCGACAAGACGCGAACAGCTCCAAGAGCTCCAAAAGCTCCGAAAGAGACCCTCAGACGCCCATGCGCTTCAAGGAACGATGCCTTGCAAAGTGTTTATGCAACCCGCCCCCAAACATCCACGACTATCGACGAGAGACCAAGGGGTAAACGGACGCGCATCATCTGCCAAGTCCCAAGTGCCTCGGCTTTCCCGCTGCGGCCTACAGTATGAGCATGTGCACCGTACATCTTGATGGCAGGAAAGCTGAGACTCGCAATCACAGATGACTGCACGCCATTTGATATTTGATGCCCTCCATTTCGCCTGTCTGGTTTTTGTCGATCTGACACGGATGACGCGAATGAGTGCGTGCCAAAAGCGCCACAGGTCTACAGGCGCCCTTTTCCCTCCCTCCCATCCTCTTTTCTCCATCGAGAGCTTTCGCTCTCTTGACCGCACACACTGTCATTCTCTCCATCACTTTGAAAGATGTCGCCTGCCCAGCACGTAAACGACCACGACCACTACCACCAGCAGGAACAGGGGCAGCTTGCGGCTTCCCAGATTCACGCGATGCAACAGCAGAATTTCTCGTTCATTGGCGGTAGCAGTAGCGGATGGCGTGGCATGTGGCTCGTCGGCGTCGCGCAGGCGCTTAAAGAGCGCGAGTTTGACCTGAGCTCGCACTTCATCGGTGAATCAAACGGCGCGTTCGTCAGCGCTGCGCTCGCGCTCGGCGATAAAGACGTTTTCCGTACGATCCGAGACTCGGCGCTCTCGCAGTACGAAGAAGCATCAGAGATTCATAACACGAGTGTGCTCGAGCGATTCCATTCGGAGACATCTTTGTTCGACTGTATGAAGCGCCACGCAAACCTGCACAAGTTTAAAGAGCTCAATAGCACTCCAGGCAGACTCACAGTCGTGTATTCTTCGCTTTCCGCAATGAAGATTCGTCGCACGGCTGAATTCGAGTCGGAGGATCAGTTAGAGCAGGTATTGCTCGCGTCGTGCAGCGTGACGCCCTCCCGATTGAATGGCGAGTGGGTCATTGGCGCCAGCGTCTTCGGCAACCAGGAGGTACTCGGTAACGACTGTGGAACACCCACGATCCAGGTGAGCACTAGCTTCTCTTCCAATGCCGACATCAAGCCGTCGCGATACATCCCGCAGCTGTGGTCGGTGATGCCGCCATCGAGAGATGACATCGTGTGGCTCTTTGACTTGGGTTACGAGGACGGCTTGCAGTGGATTCAGAGTCAGAGCCAGAGCTTGCCGTTGTTGGATAGCAAGACATCATCCAAGAGCTTGTTGGCACTCGTACCTCCTCCACACACAGCTCATCGCTACAGTGGCAACGCCGGGACCATCGCGTGGCTCCGAACCATCGAGCACATGCCCTCGGTGCTCTTCAATGTGGCGAGTCAGACCTGGAAATGGTTCGCGCTCTACCTGATGCTGAAACTCTCGTTCCCCGGACCGCGGCGCACTCGAGCACTAAAGGCATGGAAAGCAGTAGGCACCTCGCCAGGTACTACCCACCTGACGTCCAAGATGGCGCAGTGGCGGGTCGTCAACTGGCTGAGGTCGTTCTTGCTCGCTGGCGCGGACAACGCGTCCAAGCAGATCACTGGAACACAATAGAATGATTGGGCCACAAGCGCCCACAGATCAAAAACGTAGCTCTCAACACTGTAGTTTTGAATTGTATTGTATCAGAAAAAATAAATGCTTGTGCTCTATTACTCTATTAAGTAGGATTTTTTTGTACACACGCTCTCTCTCATTCTTGGTGGCTGTTCCAGAGACAGTTGAAGTCGTCGCGGTGCCAGAGTGACCGCAGCCGTGGGAACTTTGTGAGATCCTGGAGCTCCGCACACTTTACTTTCTCGGGAATCCACAGTTCCTCCAGCACCAGTAGGTTGATTCCAAGTTCCGAGATGCTCTCGATCAGAGTGGACGCGACGTTGAGACTTGTCAGCTGGCTCAGACTCGCGAGTGGCGCCAAACTCGACACTTTGGTGCCATGGAGGTTCAGTTTCCTCAACGCCGTCAGAGGTTCCAACAACTTTGCGTCATTGAAGTCCACACGGCCGTCCAAATTCAGCACCTCAAGTCGCGTCAGCTCAGAGAGGAATGAGAAGTCCTTATTGTGCTTGAACTTCCGGGCGAGCTGGCGCTTGAAGCGGCTCTTGAGCGACAGATCGAGCTTTCGCAGGTGCATGAGCGAGCCGAGCGGCGCAAGGTCCTCAAAGAGCACGTCCACCAACTCGAGCGTTTCGAGGTTCTCAAAGTTCTCGAGCGGCTGCAAGTCCATGATGTCGTGTCCGCTTGGTAGCACGAGCTTGAGCGCCTTGAGGTTCGCGACTCTCGGGTACAGCGCGAGCTTGCGCAGGTCTTCGGACGACCAGCTGTGCAATTGGAGCTCTCGGAGCGTCTCGAACGCCGGGTAGAGCGCTGCATAGTCCACCAGCGCCGGGGCCTCGAGCGTCTCCAGCTTGGGGAAATGCATGAACAGCGAGCCATCGATCGGCTGCGCGTACACGAGGTGCTCTTCCTCGTGAAAGTCGGCGCTCACCTGGTAGATCTGGAGATTGTGGAGGTTCTGCAGCTTACTCGCCCACTGCGCCGTCTCGAGCCGACGCTGATCGAAGAATTCAGGCAAGGTAAGCCTGCTGTCGTCGATTAGCAGCGTTTCAAGCTGAGAGACTGCCGCCAAGGGACTCAGATCGTCCACGTGGGTGCGACGGATGTCGAGGTAGGTAAGCGCTGAGGTCGTCACGAGAAAGTGCAGATCGCTGAGCATCGTGTCATGCAAATGGCAGACGCTCAGGTTTGGCGCATTGAGCACTAGTTCCAGTGGGCCGAGTGAGCCACTGTTGCACAACTTGAGCGTTTTCAGAGCCGTGAGCGCGCGCAGAGGTGCGACGTCCTGCACCCAATTGCGACTCAGATTCAGGTACTCGAGGTTTTTCAGGTGCTTCAGCGGCGTGAAGTCCTGTACGCGTGTGTCTGAAATGTCCAGCCAGCGCAGCGTTTCGACCATGGACTCCAGGAACGATAAATCGACGACGCGCGTCTGTCTGATATTGAGCATTTCGAGGTTGCAGAGCTGGCTGAGCGCGTCCACGTCGTCGACGTTCGTCTGCGACAGGTCGAGCGAGTGTAGACTCGTCATCGTCTCGATCGCGTCGAAGCAGTGCACGTGCTTGATCGCAGACAAGTCGAGCACCCTGAGATTCGCCAACATGCTCACATAGCCCACGTCCATGACCGTGATCTGCTTCATCTTAAGCTTTGAATGTGATAACGATGATGACGACGACGAAGGCGCTGGCGCTTGCACTGCGTCGTTCCAGAAGCTCACTTTTTGCAGGTTCGGCGCGAACTGTAGCATGCCCAGTAGGCGCTTGGCCATCGATAGCGGCACGAGCACTTTCTGGATGAATGGCACCATCTGCGGATCCAGCTTGCGCAGGAACGTGCCGGCGTAATACGCGCTCCAGGCTTCGTCCTCATCGATGCCACTGTTCCTAGAGCCATTGGCGGACTTACGGGACCTTGTGCTGCTCTTGGACTTGCTGCTGAGTTTGCTACTGCTGCTGGCGTCGACCTGGACGACCGCCTGCAGCGGCGGCAGTCGCAGCACGCTCTGCACGAACACGAGCTGGCGCAGCTCCGAGCGGATCGTGTAGCGGTTGACGGACGAGAGCGCCTTGCGGTCGCGGAACTCCAGCCACGCAAGCACCTGGCGCAGCAGATCCGCCTTCCCGTCCAGCAGCACGAGCGGCATGGTCTCTCTCTTTCTCTCAAGAATGCCGTCGCAGAGGGCTTTTTGCTTGGTGCCGGATCTGAAGGTGACGACGGCTCAAACGGTTGGATTGAGAGTTCTGAGTACGTAAACCTGATAGTGATGACGTAGCTAGCAGCTGCAATGTATGGTAGATATAGTAATATCGACACAAAATAGAATAACTACACGCGACTAGAAGTCGCGCACACACACACGTCTGCAGGTCAAATGCTTTTTACAACCTGAGGCACCTGAGTGAAATGGAGGGCTCCGCATCCCACGCAGGACTGGATTTTTGTGGCGCAGATCCGTGCTAGACGTGTGCCAGCCAATCGCATATCATTGCAGCCTGTCGATCTTCACGAGCCGCAGTACTAAGCTCCTTGTTTGCTTCTTTTGGTTGATGCCTGATGATCTACTGCCGTTTCCGGAAACTGCTACCTTCCTGATCGTTGCCATTTCCCAGGCAGAAAGACACCACACCTGATCACAGAGAAGAGATTTGACGTCTTTTATGGCTCTTCGAGTGTCTTTATGGCTCTTCGAGTGACTTCGTAACGCCCCACGAAGCACTCTATCCGACTATCTATCAGATTCTGCTGATGCCGAACCCTCTTGCCTTGTTGTACTGTTCACAATATTGCTACTAGAGCGAGTGGCCAAAAGAGCTCTTCTTCAGAACCTTTAGGCTCCATGCGATGTGGTGGTGTCCATTTCGCGCTCTTTTATGGATCGATAAGGCTAATTATAAGCAATTTTCAGCAAAGACAGCCGGCTTTGATGTGCGATTGCGTGGGATCCAGAGCCTTCGGAAGGTTGCTGGAAGCCTAAGGCGTTTCTAGGCGTTGCAACTACTGCCGCACTCCTTCTTGTGCTGCGCTGCCTTTGGCGGCAAACAGCGAGATCGATCACCTGTTGTTGCGAGCAGATCAGTCACTCGGTCACTCTCCATTTCGCTTGCTTCACCTCAAGCGATCTACGAGCGCTTCACGCACTCGCCCCAACTTACTACCCCAACTCCACTTTCCGTCTTCAACTTTGAAAGCATGGTCAAGCTCTCTCCGCTCTTCTTCCTCGCGCTCTCGGTGCACCTCTGTGGCGCTCAGCAGAGTGCGTACAGCAGCACCACCAGCAGCTCTAGCAGCACTAGCGGGTCACACGAAAGCGCGCTCAAGTCCGACTGCCCGAAGGACTGGTTCGCCGTGAGTGTGGCCGGTAAGGGTGTGTACTGCACGAAAGGCCCGGCCTGCTCGGGTGACAAGCCGGGCAACTGCCCACCGGAAGGCAAGTGTACCATCCTCTCCGCGGTCTCTGGTATCTATGGCTGCGTGGCAAAGGACGCTGAAACGCCTACTCCAACTCCAGTTTCGACTCCAGCCGTCGTGAAATGCAACGCGGCACCGGACACCCCTCCAGCTCAAGCACCGACGCCCTCGACCACTCCCAAGGAATCAGCTGGGGTCCACGAAGATCTGTCTTTTGAAGGGAGTGCCCAAACCTCCACGCCAATGACGTTTTCGCCGCTCGACACGACTGGAATGGATGCGTCAACTACACCGTCGTCGCCACCTCCTTCGTCGGACTCAACTGGAAACAGCAATTATCCCCAGACTATCTTTCCAGCTCCAACCCCCAGCCTAACGTCAGCTCCAACCCCCAGCCCAACGCCAGCTCCAACCCCCAGCCCAACGCCAGCTCCAACGTCAGCGCCAACTACCCCTGCTAAGACGCCAACTTCAACTGAAAATTCAAAGCAGGTACCCAACCCGACCCCATGCCCAACTACTTCCGGAACGCACGAAAACGCTATCAATCCTTCAGCCCCAACTCCAGCTCCGGGCTCAGGCACTGACGAGGACGCTCCGGCTCCAACCACCCCGGCTCCAACAACCTCCGCCCCAACCACGGAACCCACCCCAGCACCGAATACCCCAGCACCAACCAACCCGACCACGGACTCCACCTCGACTCCAACGACCTCCACCCCGAACTCCACCCCAACTCCAACCACGACTCCGAACTCCACCCCAGCTCCGACCACCTCACCGCCATCTCCAACCACCCTGGTCCCGAACTCTACCCCGGCTCCAAGCACCCCAGCTACAACTACCCCAGCTACGACTACCTCAAATCCAACTCCGACCCCGTGCAAGACCGAGGCTGACGGATCGCCGAGCCCAACTCCAACCCCGTGTAGCACTAATCCTGATGGATCGCCTGAAGGCGCTCCAGGTCCTTCGTCAACCCCAAACCCAACTTCAACTTCTACTCCTACCCCAGCACCAACTCCAACCCCCGCGCACACCCCAGCTCCAACCCCCACATACACACCAGTCCCGACTCCAGCGAACACACCAACTCCAAGCGCACTGAGTGGTGCTAGCTCTAGTCAAAGTAGCACCGACGCACCAACTCCGGCACCAACTCCAGCTACCACGGCTCCAGTTGTGAGCAGTGAAAGTGTTCTGGCGTATGGAGAAGAGTACTATGATGGTAACGGCAAAGTCTCCACGGGACCAACCCCCAGTCCCACTGCAACTCCCAGTTTGACTCCCACCACCACCCCAGCTCCAACTCCAACTCCAACTCCAACTTTGACACCGACTCCTCAAAGCGGCAATGCGGGCTTGGACAACACTGAAGGAAATGATGATATGGACACCACCCTCGGACCGGACCGCAGCCGCCGCCACATGCGCCGCGAGTAAGCAAGCGGCCAGCTGGAGCGGATGAAGGCAAGCAAGCCTTCGACCAGCCAGTCCGTCCGCCCTTGTATCTCGTTCACGTTATCCTCGACCTCTCTCTCTCTTTACGATTTGTATCACTGCATATTTCGTTCCACTACTGTAGTAGTTTAGCTTAACGTCGGAGACTGGAGCCTTCCAGATTGCTATCAACATTTCACTTCAAGTCAAGCACTCTGACAACCATTTTCAGAAGTGATGCTTCTACCTTTTACAACCGGAATCGGATCGAAGGAGCAGTTAGTTGATCTTTGCTGAGCTACGCACGCCAGAATTTGGCAAAGAGCGATGCCCAAATTGCCCTCTCACACTCAGTAAACAAGTTCATAATCAATCAATCATTCGCAGGCAACTTTGGAGAAGCGAACATATACCACTTGCCTTTCCATTTTGCGCTCGACAGGAGTCTGTCGATACGAAATTAGACCCGAAAGTTCAATATTTGCCTGACCCAAAAGAGCTTGAATTAGTTCCCAGGACGACCCCCAGTTAGTTTAGAGCAGGAGCAGCGACAGCGTGTACTTCGCCTCTCGCGCTTTTCCATCTCATCCTCCAAAGCACACCACACCACCACCAGCACTTAGTGTCACGTCTTGAGCGAATGCATACGCATGGGTGACGATGCACACGTAGTTTACAAGATCGTAGCGAACGAGGAGCTCTTGGTGTTCGATCCACTGGTCAAAGTCAAACAGATCGTCTTCAACGAGCGCCAACGGCAGGTCTTCAGCGCGCTGCTCTGGCGCCACAAGACGCGCGTCATGCCGAGCTATCTGTTCGGCCACTGCCTTCGTATCGCGGCAGTTTTTGCTCTTGCAGAGATCGTCCAATGGTTCACTCTCGTGTCGCCCATTTTCCAGTATCCGGCGGGGATCGTGGTGCTACTCTCGTTTCGATACGAGTACTTGAAATCGCTCGCGCACACGTTCGAGTTCTGGTTCTTCACGGTGGTCAACACGATCTGGCTCGCGTGTGTGCTGGCGATCTTCCAGGACGTGCGCATCTTCCTGCTTCCGGTCTGCTGGCTTGAGTACCAGAGTGTAGCACTCATGGACGCGTTCTTCAGTGATTTCCGAGACGTGATCATCTCGAGTGCCGCATCGTCCATGATGGTGCTCGCGTGGATCGCGGGCGTCACGCTGAGCCTGATCAGCGACCTCCATGACGGAGTGATCCTGTCCACGGAGAGCTACACACTCAAGGTCTCCGACATCATGTCGAACGCGATGGGCACAATCTTCATCCTCCTGGCCCGGCTCATCTATCGGAGGCGGACGCTCGTGGATCGCTCCTGGGGCTCAGGCTCCCAGACTGTGCAGTCCATGGGGTACCGATGCAAAGTGAGGCTACCGAGTCGAGCTTCAGAGGTCTCGCGAGGTCCGACGATGGTTGTAATCCTTTTGCCTGTCGCCACGATTGTGCCAGCGCTAGCACCAACTCAGACTATTGCAATACCGCCACCGAGGAGCAACGCCGCGAGACGAGGGATGATGTCCAAGATGCTTCTCACCATGCGGTTTGTGATAGTGACAGCGGACCTGGATTCGTCAAACATCGTAGCCCCAGGTCTGTACGACTGGGCACAACCAATGACCTCGATTCACACGATGACTGTGTACGTCATCGGTCTGGTCTGTCCGATCCTGATGATGAGGAGTACGGACCTTCGGAGCCCGGAGCAGCGCTTCATCGCTACAACGCTGGCAATCGCCACGGTCCTCTCGGCAGTCCTGTACTGCGGCCAGTTCTTCTGCGTGTACCAGCGCCAGTTGCTCCGCATGGTCTGCTTATCGTTCGACTCCCTCTTCCTGTCGATCCAGCTCACGTTCGCGCACCTCGGCGCATGCGATGTGTTCGCCTGGGAATGGCGGAAGTGCATGGGGCTGCTGTCTAGCTGGATCTGGGTCCACTGAGTCATGACGTTCGACGCGCTCACGCCGGTGGTGCGACAAAGGCTCGCGTTCAACCTGTACTTTGCCGTGCCCATGCTGATTCTGTGCATTGTGCTTCAGTTCTTATTGCTCGTGGACGTGCTCTTCTGGAACGAGCTGGGCATGCCCAGCTCGACTTCTCTTTCACGGATCGATCGTAGGCAACGACGTTCAGGTATTTCTCATGCCGTTTATGGCGAGCTGAATGCTCACGAACATGGTCTGGTGCCTGCGGCTCGTGTGGCGAATCCGGTACCGCAACTCGTCAGACGAGCTAATCATGCTCCAGAGCAACGTCGAGTACGACTGCTCTCGCCATCGCCGAAGCAGTCGGAGTCGCGGGAGTACCGTGAGCTCGGCTGTCGTAGGGATGTGGAATCTCGCAACGACTGTGGCTCGAAAGACGTCGAATCGTGCCAAATGCTGGGTTGGGGTGATGCTAACGACACCCAAACACGAACGGAAATCCGACCTCGGGACTGGGATATCTGTGCCGAGTACTGCTCGAACCTCGACGGTAGGCACTGAGATTAATCTTTCGATCGAACCTCCGGAACCTTCGAGAGAAAAAACAAGAGATAGCCTGACACCGTAAAGGGTCAGGATCCGACTTTTTCGCTTCCTAATCCTCACAAACGCTGGGTGAACACCTGCAGTAGCGACCCCCTCTCACTGCACCTTCTTTCGCAGCAAACCTTGAGCATCAGGCATTCGCGTCGCGAATAGTGCAATCCAAATCATTCAAGCACACGACTGGGACGACAAAAAACATGGAAAATAAGCACACCACTTACAATGTTCAATCCTGTTTGGGTCTTGTCTTGTGTGTCTCCTTCACCAAGAAACCGTCCATGGTGTAGTCATCGCTGGTGTTGAACTAAAACAATCTTGATCTTGAAGACAAACAGTACTCACCGTGATCAACTGTTAATCTGCTACCGAGGGCTTGATTTAGACGTCGACCTCCAGAAGAAAACCACTGACATTTCAAACGCAACGGTGCCGCAGCAGCAGCTTGAGCTCTGTTGCCGACTTGGCTGGATACTGCCGTCGTTGTCACCAAATAAATAATACCTCGCACATCTGTTGTCCGTCCACTCAAGCCGCCTGAGCCACCGTTGTCTGCGGGAGCGCGGTTCCGTCGTGCACGTAAAGCCAGCGGTGCGGACGTACAATGGTGATCGACCCTCGTCTGGGCCGCGGCATCCGCGTGACGCCCGCGCGGAACTCGCTCAGGAAGTCGCGCGCGACCCGCTGCGCGCGGCAGTGCAGCAGGAGCCCGAGCACGACGAACACAGCGAGCAGCACCATCGCGGGCTGGCCATCGTTGTTCGCGTGGCGCAGGTCGCGCACGAAGAGCGACACGAAGACCCAGACGAGGAACACCATCATGACGTAGTTGCACGCGATGAAGAGGATCACCCACGCGAGGTTGTGGCGCGAGCCCTGCTGCGTCATGCGGCACGAGCCGTAGCCGACGAGGCCCGTCACAAGCCCGAACGCCGACATGAGGTACGACGGCCACGCGAAGAATGTCATGATGTAGAGCAGGAAGATGAAGAACGCCGCCCAGCGGTACTGCTCCACCGCGTCCATCTGCGCGCGAGAGAGCACAACGATCAAGTTCTCATTCTGCTGGTTCGGCTCACCCTCTGGCTGCGTGACGACCCCGTTCGCCACCGCTTGCTGCTGCTCCATGCGCGCGAGCATGAATCGCACGTCGCCGCCGCCTCCACTGAAACCCGCGAGGCCGCGCGGGACGCGCTCGTTGTCCACGGGTCGCAGGAGCGTGATCGGTGGCAGACTCAACTGGCGCGGCCCCAGCGACGGTGGCTGTCTCGTCTCTCTGCTGCTGTCGTCGACGTCCGTTGCCGCGAGGTACACGTCTGCGTCGTCCACTATAGTGCCAGCAGCGTCGGGTGAGAGCGCATGGCTCGCGCCGTTGTCGTCCACAGCCGCCGCCTTGAGCGCCATGTCCGAACGGTTCGTTACGTGCGCTGCTGCTGCTGTCACTTGCCAGGTGTGCCCTTGGAGCTCTTGGGCGTCTTCGTTTATTCGCATGAGCCGAGTGAGGGCGGAAGGAAGGAAGGAAGGAAAAACAAAGGTGTCGCATTTTTCTAGTCTGTAAACAGTGATTATCACATGTAGATCTGTAATGGGATTTCGACCAATTAGAAGATGAAAAATGGAGTTTCAACCAATCAAAAGGGTTAAAGATGAGCTTGAACGAGTCTGTGACATGAACGCCATCTCTTTTTGCGTCAAACGATATTTTTTTGTCTAAAGGTACATCTCACGGTGATTGTAGAAACGTGATTAAATTGAGCAAATAACATGATCAAATTTAAAATACCTTTTTTCAATAACGTCATGATTCTTTTGCCACATGTGCTAGAATCATGACAACATGGCTACATTTGGGCTTCGACTTGAAAGAAGCGAAAGAATCAATGAGGTACAGAAATCAACTGCTACGCGCACAACTTCGCGACCAGCTACGTACCGCCGATCCAGTCGAAGCGGAAGGTGAAATTCACGCCTGCACGAGCGTTTAAACCACAAAGGATTAGTGAGCCAGTCACCACAAACCTTCACGAGAACCACACGACCGATATGACAAGACACCTACCATTGTGCACAAGCGTGAACTGGAGAATGAAGAGCGTCCACACCATGAACGCGCTCTGGATCGCGAGGCAGTCGTTCTTAAAAACGAACGCCAGCTGGTGCAGCGCCGAGATGTAGAACTTGTGCATCAGCACCGCGTGCACAGGCCAGAGATACGGCTTCGAGCGACGCGTACACCAGGATCCCCGACATCGCGGACTGGAGCTCCTCGGGCGTTTGGTCACCTATGCCCGTGTAGTACTTGGCATTATGCAGATGATAGAGCACGATCAGGTGCATCGAATAGAGTAGTGGGATTGCGGTCTCAATGTACTCGACAAGCAGGATGAGCTTGCACTTCCAGAGCAGCTCGAGTGTCTTCTTGATTAGTAGCGCGTGGTCCTTGTCGGAGATACTGGAGGTGGTAGAATTGGGAGTGAGATTCGCAGGACTGACCTTGACGGTCGGTGGTGGCGCCGGATAAACCACGCTCGAGAAAGTATTTCCTGACTGCTTGGCATTCGCGATGGTCGACATTGTCGGAGAATCTGGAAAAGCCAATTTCCGGACTGTACCACCCTCGGCTTCCGCTTTCTTCTGCAGCTCCTGCTGTACCCCTCGAGTCCCTGAAGTATGCGTATCTGCCGTTCCGATATCTTCATGCTGGGCGACGCCCACACGCGCACGTCCAGCAGCGTGCCCGAGTTGCTCAGTTTCTCTGGCCCGTCCACGAGCGTCACGAAGAACGCCAGCAACCCCTTCACCGAGACATTCGACGCACTCGCGATACTCTGCACCTGGCTCATGTGGTTAGAAAGCTTACGTACCAGGAAGACGTTCTGGGTCGCGTCGATGAGGATGATCTCGGTGATCGTGTAGATCGAACTGGAGCTCTGCATGCACTTGGACTGGTATATGGCGTGGAAGAGGTCGACGCTGATGACTACGACGGGTACGAGGTCCTCGTAGTCACGCGCGAGCTTGGCTGTGAGTCATTTGAGCACGATCTTGATGATCTACAGCACGAAGATGAAGCCGAACTGCACCTGGTCCGAGAGCGACAGGAAGACCTTGGATTAGACCGGGTAGATCACCATGAACGACGTCTCCAGGTTGATTTTGGCGAAGAACCGGCGCACCTGGTCCTGAAGCACGCGATCGCGCTTGAGTTTGTCAATGCCGACCGCGTGCGCGACATTAGAAACAAAGATCAATCCCCGCATGGGCGCCCTAGGACGATGTTAAACGGCACAGGGAACCCAATCAGCTCCACCATTGGCAAGCGCGAGCCAACGAACCCCACAGCGCCGACGATGCTCAGGAGGAGGATCTTCTTGAGCGCCAGCTCAAACGCAGCGCCAGCGCCATCGCCTGGAGCTGCGACGCCACGCCCAGCGAGATGATAAAGAGCCCGGCGTGCGTGCGGCCCCAGAGCGTCACGTTTTTATGCCAGCCCTCGCTTGGGTCTTCCAGCGGGAATGACTCGAGGATCAGGATCGTCGTGAGCGGAACCATGGTGATGAGCACGCTCACTCCAAAGACGCGGACGTAGAAAGCCGTGAGAGTGTAGTCTTACAGCGCAAAGAGCCGCTCGAGCGAGTGCTGCCCATGGTTCGGCGCGAGGACTTTGCTGGCGGCTGCGGGTACGAACGGGATGGCGCTGAACGGCATCGCTCACCTAGACCGACAAGCACTTCCGCTATTAGAGACCGTCACGGTAGTGTCTTCGTCTTGAACGAGCGTGTGGCCTTTCGATAATGAATAGACAGTGGGTCATGAAACTCGTTTTCGCCTTCGAGCGAGCGAAAATATGCACCGATACGCAGAGCCAAGCGATGAGAGGAGAGAGAGAAAGAACGGCGAAGAAGCCACAAGAGAGCCATCACCAGAAATATAAATCCAAATACACAAGCCGACGAGTAAACGCCTCTCTCGGAAACTGACATTCGGGAGACGGAGTGTCGTTTGCCCTGGTGAGTTGTACAGCCACTCCGAGGCGATCATGAGTGGCCCTTTGCATGGGTCGGTCTGCGCTCGCACGATGTAGTTGTTCAGTGCGCGTTGCCA
>JALBZD010000690.1:0-18729 GCA_038050675.1 Globisporangium cylindrosporum | reverse complement strand
CGCGTGTTCATCGAAGCCAACGGCATCATGATCGACTCGAACGGTAACGAAGTCGCCTACCACTTGATACACTCGATCGACAGCATCCCGCGCATCCCAGGCTTCAAGCACCTCGACATCATGCGCGCAAATTTGTCGACGTGCTACATCTCACGCCAGTTTGACCAGTCCTCGGTCGAGGTCTTCTGTCGGGGCTTTGTCGACCCAGGCGGCAACCTCGCTGAGAGCATCACTATCTCGGCGTTCACCGACTTCATGCTCTCGGTCGTCCACGTGGTCGACTGCGCGTACACTAAGAAGCTGACCTTGTTAGCGCACAGGAAACAGCAAAGTGCAGCCACCAATTCAGATTCCCAGAGTCCAGCGAGCCATTGCAGTCACTGCGCGGCGAGCCTCACGACGTTTGGCAACCTCATTCACACTGGCACTGCGTGCCGAGCGTGCCGCCAGGAGATTTGCAACAAGTGCAGCGTGACCAAGAAGCTCACGGTCGAAGCGAGCAGCACCGAGATGAAGCTCAAGTCAGTGGTCTACTGTCTGCACTGCGTGATTGAAGCCAAGCAGATGTCCACACGCGAGGCTGCGGTCGCACTCATGACACTCTACGATCCGCAGTGGAACCAAACGCAGATTTGATTTTTGTTGGATATTTGAAAATGCGCTCAGACTTTTGTACAGATTATCTAGCAAAGGTATCGACAGATAAATATCTAGACTCAGAAATGGCTTGCCCAAAGTGGCAACCCACAATCTGACAATTCTCAGTGTTTGTGTAATGTCGGAGATGTGACAAGGGATGCTGTACTATTTGCGAAGCCTGCAGGTCTCACTGTACTTGTACCCTTGAAATTCGACCAGAAGCACTTGTGCGGCTTGGCATTGCGCTTTCAGAGCGCCTATGAAAAAAACAAAGCTGTCTGGTCTAGCGCTTTTGCTCACAAACTCTGCGTCTTTCGGTGCGTCATCGTCGAATCTCGCCAGGCGGTACTGTACTGCAGCGACTTGAGGTTGCGAATTGGTAGTCTGTCTGACCTAAAGGTTGCAACACCTCTTTACTTAATTCGAGAATGCACCTTGCGTAAGGAGAACTACCGTTGAGCGATCTCAACCTGCCTGTAGGCAATCTGAGTGCAGCATCTTCCAGCAGGCTGAGCACTATTCATGGACATTAGGCGGTTGCAAAAGTCACAATATGATCCTTCTCTCCGAGCTCTCACTCTCTCTTCGATCATCACGAGTACCACAATGATGATGACCGAGAATTCAACAACGTGATGCCGGAATTTATATCATGTGATGTGGACATGGGGTGCGCAGGGTACACCTTGATATGTCCTAGCTGGATCCAATGACTAAGGGAAAGCCACCGCCATCAGCTGCGAAAGTCTCTCTTGAGTGTATCCAGGACGGTTTTGTTATCAAATGCACTTGCGCTTTGAACCACACAGAGTTCCCAACGTGAGTCTGATCCACCCAGCCAGAGATGAACCTTCCTTCACTACTATTCTGGCGAAAGACGCCAGAATCAGATCACCGATCCTCATCGAAGCACGAGGATTCATTCGCTCTTGAACACCTTGGAGCCTTGAGTCTGCCAGTCATCAATAAATAACCTGAGGTTCCTCATTACCATCAGTTCATACCCTCGACATTGGTAAAGTATGGTTCACATCAACACAACAATAAGCAAGCAATGCCCAAGAATATTATGGAGATAACCTGAGCAGCGCCTTTGTCAGATTAGCATGCTTCAAGCAAGCTGCTGTTCTCCTTCGCGAATGAAAATGAAAATGACACGACCTTTAGCATTCCCGTCCTACTTTTCAATTGCAACTACAACTTCATTGACTGGGGTCAGCCACGACGGACGGGCGCGGTTCGCTCAAGCAACGGGAAGTGAGTGGTCACGGCTGTGGTCCAACACCCACGACAGTCACGTTCTTCCCGCTGTTGTTTTGCGGAGTATTCTTATTATCGAAGGAGTGTTTGCCACTGGAAGAAGAGACCGAAGGTATCTCACCTCGAAGGCGTGTTTGGGATGCACTGGCAGCAGTATATCAGCGCCAATCCACTGCACCATGATAGATAATTGAACGAATTGTTTGATACTAGTGCTAACCAGCACAGCCCGCCTTTCAGTTGAAGAACTCGTCGACCAAACACACTCCAGACTGAGCAGGACGATTATTAAGCCAGGCGCTCGCTCATTTCCGCGATCAGATTCACACGGGTTCCCCCGAGACCACTCTGCCTTTTGGTACATAAGCCCACTGTGCAACCTGCTGTTTCGGGGCGAGAGTTGATGTCCGTGTGTGCGTTCCATTCATTCCTTTACAACTCCACTCGAAAAATTTGTGCCGCTGTCCATAACCTCCCGGGCGCGAGGTGACTACTTTGTGCCAAGTCAGGATATTGCACATGCTTTGATGAGTCAATAGCAAATAGCAAACTTTGTGCGTGCGCTTGCTTGAGAGCTTGAGAGCCACACATGGAGGGTCTAGCCATCTGATAGCAGAGAGCACATATGCGTGTGTTCATGTGGTTCGTGACGGGCGCACAGCCGGATGCTAATGCAGAGAGAGCACAAACAGCAAAATCAACAGAGAGCTCCGATATTAACAGACAGACGGACGGACAGACGACACACGTGGGCGTTGATGATCTCTGGAGCTCTCGGCGGCGCGTGACCCTCGGCGTCGTTAGTCAGAGTGGCATCGCTTCTGAAGAAAAAAGAGCCAGCAAAAGTAGGTTGCTCAGTGGCAAAAGCCTCTGTATTGGCAGTTGTATCGTTCTCATATCAATTGCCTGTGACCTTTTTGAAGTAATACAACCTTTTTATATATGGTAAATAGAATAGAACCTGTTTTGAAGGGTGGTGGCGACTGCACTAGCACAACAGTTCACTGACCTGGCTCGCCTTTTCCTATGGCCAAGGGACTCGATGATTCACTCACAATGGGGCTCAACTATTTTCTGATTCTGCCAAATATCAACTCTCACAGGCACTACAGTCCTTTTTAGCCTGCACTATCCACACCTTTTTAATCCAAAGCTCGATTTTCTCTATTTTTCCAGTATTAAAATTCCGCTTACCTCTTTAAAAATACTATTCATCACCATGCTCCACTTATATCAGATCAAGTATATATCGTATTAAGAAGGGTATCTATTTTCATAGGTTTTGATACCGTTCCAAAAAATCACCACTCGTGTCTGATGCGCATCACCACGCCGACGTCATCGCGACGCGACGCACTCACACCCCTCATTGCACCAACAGGCTCACTCACGCCTGATTGAGCTCCTCAGTCACTCACTCACTCACACGCTCAGTCCCTCCGCTACTTCCACTTCCATCTATTGCTCCTCCCTCCACGACTCGCCCGCGGCAACCAGTCAGTCAGTCAGTCAGTCAGTCCAGTCGCCATTGGTCTTCTCACTTGGCCTCCCGTCGTCTCTCTTACTTGCCGAGTCGTCATCTCTCTCTTTCTCACTTTCTTCGCTTGTGACCATCGAACCGCTCGATACCAAAATCATTTATACACTGCACCAGCATCACGATGAAGTTCACGCTGCCGGCGAACGCGTTCCCGGACTTGGTGCTCTCGACGAACGAGCAAAAGAAGCTGATCAGCGAGGCGAACCGCGTGCTAGACGAGACGATTCGCTGCAACGAGGAGTTCCTCGCGGATGGCCGCAAGTTCCCGCGCCATGACTGGAAACAGGTGCGTGCAAAGGAAGGCATCAGCGTCTACAAACAGCGCAACACGCTCGCGGTGGTCGAGGCGCACAAGCGCAAGGCGCGCTCCGTGTCCTCGGACGGCTCGGTCAAGAGCGGCAGCGGTGCTGGCGACGACAAGCTGGACGCGAGCTCGGCGTCCTCGGAGCGCTCGTTGCCGTCGATCGCCGACACTTCAACAGACACCACTGCTGCTGCTAGTGCGGGCAGCTACGTGGAGAACCTCAAGCGACCGCAGGTGCCGCTGCTCGTGCTCCACGGCAACCTGGACGGCACGCTCGAGGACGCGATGTACGGCTGCTTCGCCGACACAGATGAGTCCTGGAGGTGGCGCAGCACGCACATCAACGAGCGCTTTGACGACGCCAAGATCCTGACCAAAGTGCTAGGGCCGACCCCGGCCGAGCCGTTCCGGTTTCTCGGAGTGAAATGGTTCATCAAGGAGCATCCGGCGGCGCTCAACCAGTTCATCAAACGCCGCGATTTCCTGATCCTGGAGGCCACAGGCATCACGAAGGACTCGAACGGAGACCCCGTGGGGTACTTGCTCATGCACTCGATGGCGATCCCGCGCATCCCCGAGCTCACGGGTCTGAACGTGCTGCGCGCAAACCTGTCGTTCTGCTACCTGATCCGGCCGCACACGGAGAACACGGTCGAGATCTACTGTCGCGGCTTCACGGATCCGCAGGGTGAGATGATGGAGAGCGTATCCGTGCTCATCGCGAGCGAGTCACTCATCTCGGCCGTGTCGGTCGTCGACTACTCGTACATCAAGAAGCTTAAGTGGCTCATGTCCAAGCGCCAACAGCAGCAACACCAGAATGGCGTTGGTGGTGCAGCCTTGAAGGGCAACATAGACAACTGCGAGTCCTGCCAGCGGTCGCTCAACAAGTTCGGGATTCTGTCACCCTCAGGCTCGGCGTGCCACATTTGCCGGAAGATCGTGTGTAGCCGGTGCAGTCTGATCAAGAAAGTGACGGTCGACCTGGTCGGCGACACGGGTATCCAGAAACCGCTCAAGTTCTGCTTGGGGTGCGTACTCGAAGCCAAGGAGCTCCCGGCCTGGGACCTCGCGAGCGCGACGCTGCCACCACCGAAAGAAGAGGAGTTCATGGCGCCACCCACGGCTCCTCCGCTCAGGCGCGTGTCGTCACGAGGCCAGCAGCGGGTTCACAGAGCAGCGTCCGCGTACTCATCCACGTCGTCGTCATCCGCGATGTCCACGCCGTCGTCCTCATCGCGACAGTCAGAAAGGTATCCCCGCCAGCACTCGGGGCCTCCACCTCCGACTCAGAATTCGATTCAGACGCAGCAGCTCCCGCCGCCGATTCCACCCAAGCGCGCGACGAGAAGCCCGCCGCCGCCCGTGCCGCAAGACCGGAAAGTCACGATCGGCCGGTCCACCGAAGTCACGAGCGTATAGTGAGAAGACGCTTTGTTTTGTGTAGTGGGGGATGAAGCCGAGCGTTGTAGTTTGCTAGTAGTGACATGTTTTGTTGTGTATGATGCGTGAGCTTTTTTGTTTATACCAGTCAGTTCGTATAAGGAAGTCCATGAATGAAGGAACGAGGCAGAAGGCGTTAAGGAGTGAGGATGAGAAATATCCAGTACGTTGTGCGAAAGTGGCTCAGTATCCCCACCTCCAGACATTCATGGTGGGGATGCCAGACAGTGAATGGGACGAAGATTGATGGGCAAAGAGCTCAGCAACACCATCTACTCTGGATGCGAGAGCTCACAGAATGATGATAGATGCCTCTGGGGTGTGTAGCGGAATGAGAGCGGCTCTAAGTGGAAGTCTCAGCTCATCGCGTCGCTCGTGTTCGAGACTTCCAAGAGCAAGGGCTACCGTATTGATTCTATTAGTGATGCTGACGCTGCTGGTACTGACGGTGCGGACAAACCGCCCCGCATGGCGTTCTGCTGCAGCGCCGACCTAGACGTCTCGGTGTGCGCTGTGGAGCCCATGGACCATGTGCAGAAGGTCGAGGAGGAGCAGTTCCACAGCCACCATAACAAGAAGAAGAGTAACAGTAAATGCGAGTACGCCAAGACGCTCACCAAGGAACACCACGAGTGCATCAACTCGCTGCGCGACCTGCAGAAGAGCTTCGCATTCTACTTTGCGAACGGCGCGGCGGCCGAGCTTAGTGTACTGCATGTCTCCCATGTGGCGAGCTGCCCCGACTGCTCGAAGGGCATATGGATGCTGCATCACGATCAAATGCAGAGTGATGACCGTCATAAAGTGCACAGCAGCTCGCTCGAGCAGCGACATGCACTGCTCGACCATCGCGGTGTGCTCGCGGCGTATTGTCGTCATCTCAGTCGCAGGAACACTTTGATCGCCGCCTGAAGCACGCTGAAGCTATCCTCGATTGGGTTGTACATTGGTGATTTCAGCCCCAAGCGCAGTAGCACGGCATCGTCGTGAAAGGGAAGTCGCTTCTCAGTTTGCTGGCACGCGGGAGCGTTATCTAGTACGACCACGATTCTCTTGCCGCTGGAATGAGCTCTGTACCCTGGCGATGCCTTCGCAGCTTGGTATTCGGCCTCGGCGTAGATGGCATTCTGCTCCTTTTGAATACTTCCGCGCTCCAACCGGTGAAGCAGCATGCCGTCCGCGATCGATATCGCGCACTGGATCTGCACGTTGGGTCCTTTCGACGGTAGGAGAAGCAGTGTCGCTCGTTCGCCTTCCTTCGCACGGCCTCGAGTTCTCTTGCAATATAAGGCAAAGTTCGTTTCACCATAGAAAACGATGCAATCACCGACCTGCTCATGCGCCCAAAGCTTGCCCGCAAACTACACTTAGCAACTCACTTGTTTGATTCGGTAGAGTTTGTTGAACAGGCGGCTGATTGTGGATGTTGAGATGTCGACGATGAAGTCGAACGTGATCATCTGCTTCGTTTGGGCGAGAGTGTAGCAGCGGTCGTCCTCCAGATACTCACTCCTCCAATGCTTCGTCCATCGCAGACGTGGCGGCGGCTTGGTGGCTGAAGCGCGCATTGGACCTAGCGGGACAAACAAAAATGAATGGTGATAGTGACTGTTGCAATGGGATATGGCTATGCGACGCCAGAACAGCGTGTGGTGGGCGCGCCAAAGCGATGTATCGCTGTGAGTGCATCACAGCAGTGAGCTCTTTGAGCTCGCGTTGACCGCTTTTGCCAGAAATTTGTCTGCTCAGCTTGGATGCAGTTTTGTCCACATTGGACGCAATTAAGACCACTGTACTTTATTTGGAAGTATTTCTATTTCTAAACAATTTCGAAAATTCAGAGTGGTCGCTGATTTTCCCATTATTGCCAGGCAATTGTGTAATATGCAAATAAAGTACCTGGAAGGCGCGCGGGTTTTGAAATGTTCCCACATCGCAAAGCAGCTTGAGAGGAGAAAAATGGCGGGACGAGTGAATCCATCATCGGTGTCGTCAGCAGCTCCACTCATGACTCCGGCCCACGACGGCAGCAACGCTAGCAGCAATGCCAGTGCCACCGGCTACAGCGCCACCATCAGCAGCATGAACATGCCGCCGTCATTCACGCAGGCGCTCGCGGGGCTTCCGAGCGTCGGAGCGGCTCAAATGACGCACGCGCCGCCACCGCCACCCCTTCCGTACTCTACTGGCGGTGCCGGTGGCGGCGGCGGCACTGGCGCAATGGCAAATGCACCGATGACGATGATGATGATGATGGGGGCGGGCATGCTGAACAGTAACGCCATCAGCAGCAGTAACCACTCGGGCTTTAGCAACAGTGGCTGCGGCGTGACCAGCGCGATTCCGATGAGTGCCGTCGCCCCCATGCCGATGGCGGCGTTGTCAGATGCTTCTACACAGCAGCTGCAACAGCAACAGCGAATAACTCTAGCGCCACCATCACAGCCACAACAACCAACAGTACCAACTGAAGAGCTCCCTTCACATCCGAGCAGCTCCGAGCTGGACAGGCAGTGGAGCGCGCTCAAGGCGCTCAAGTGGTTCCACGGCAAGGAACTCACCGCGTACGTGCAGGACCTGGCGCTGCAGAGCGGCAAGCGCGCGCTCGTGGCGACCAGCGGCGGCTCGTACAAGAAGTTTGTGTGCTCGAGCGTGACGCCGTGTCCGTGGCTTATCAACGCTGTGTGCTCACGACCTCGGAAGCGGCCGAGACGACGCGAAGACGGTAGTGTCGCGGGTCTCAAAAGCGAAGAGCAGAAAGACAGCGAGGAGAAGAACAGCAACAATGGTCGGTATTGGTACATCACATCGGGCAACCTCAAGCACGAGAACTGCGCCAGCTCGGCAAAACCCACGGCCCGGCAGCTCAAGAACAGCGTGCTGATGCAGACCGCGGTGCAGGACGACTCGCGCGTGTCGTCGGCAGTGCTCGTGGAGCGACTGAAGGCGCAGGAGCACCTCGTATGTAGCAAGAGCATGGTCTACAAGGCGAAGACCGACTTGCTGGACGAATTGGCAAAGCAGCAGGACGGCAGCAGTAGCAATGGCAGCAGTAGCAACGGTAGTGGACACCACAACACAGCACAGATGCTCGCGTCCATGCAGAGCCTGCCATCGTATCTGGCGCAGATGAGCGCGCTGAATCCGCACATGATGAGCTTCGTCGAGCGCGACGACGACGGCACGTTCCTGCGTGCTGTGCTTGCGATGGACCCCACGGGTGTATGGAACGACCAGTCGGTACTCGGCGTGGACAGCTGCGAGATGCAGCACCGTAGCTACAACGGCACGGAGCTAGTGCTCATCGGCCGCGATGGGAACCTGAACCCGATCGTACACGCGATCGCGCTCGTGCCCGAAGAGAGCCCCGAGCACTGCACGTGGTTCTTGGAGAAGCTCATCGCGCACGGGTTCCCGTTGCGCAGGTTCCCGCTGTTCACGAACGGCCACTGGGGGTTCTCGGCATCCTGCGCCACCCAGCAGATCCCGCACGTGATGTACTGCACGCAACATCTGATTGACGACATGAAGCTGAACCAGGCGATTACGCTGCGCAGCGACCAGGAGGCGCTGGTCTGGAAGGCGCAGCAGGCCGAGGGCGAGAGTGAATACTTTGGTACGCTCGCCCAGCTGGGGCAGCTCAACTTTGCCGCCGCGCACTACGTGAAGAGCCTCGACCCGAAGCGCTGGGCGTTGTTCCCGTACCTGGCGATGCGCAAGATGTACGGCTGGCAGACGACGCTGGTATCCGCGATCGACCATGGCCAGTCCATGGGCCTAGAGCCGCGCAATCAGCTGCCGTATGAGTTCTTCAAGGCCATGTCGCTTATCCTGATGAATGGCACGTTCCAGCGCCACGAGCGTGCAGTGACGTGGGAGCGCGAGCAGCGACTGGTCACGCCCGAGGCCGAGCGCATGATGCAGGAAGAGATGAAGCTGCTACCCATGTACAACGTGGCGATGAGCACGCCGCAGCTGGCGTTCGTGTGGAACGCGAACGAGCCACAGATCCGCCAGCGCCGCGTGGACCTGCAGCACCGCACGTGCACGTGCGCGTTCCGCATGCAGTGGGGGATCCCGTGCCGCCACTTGCTCGCGGCGCTGCAGAAAGTCGTGAACGGCTTCAACCAGATATACGAGTACTTTGACGAGTGTTACCTGGTGCGCAACTACGTGTCGTCGTTCAAAGGGCGGTACCTGGAGCTGCCGCTCGACGAGGCCATCCAGCGCGACTCCACGCTGCTTCCCGCCCGGCTTGTGAACAAAGCCAGCAACGGTAGCAATAGCCAAGAGAGTGGGGGAGGGGACAGCAGTGAGTCGAGAGAGCGCGTACAGAAGAAGCGGCGCGTACGCAACCGACCGCTGGAAGACCGTAAGCGCGGCATCTACAAGTGCCACAAGTGCAACCGCGCCGAGGGCCACAACAAAGGCACGTGCCCCTACCAACTGCTCCAGCAGCAGCAACAACAGCAGCAATGAGTAATAAGATCGAATGAGTGTTGATAACTTGTAAAGGCCAATGGTGTAAACAAGTGCTGACCGGCTCAACAGTCCAGCAGCTCGATTCTGATGGTCGCACAAATGAGTGCTCTTATAGAGGAATGTAGCCATCTTGCTACTTGTAACATCATCTCCAGCAGCTCCACCACCACCATCAGTACCCTAGTCAAGTCAAGTTGAAGGTCATAGAAACTAATAAGCAAAGCCAGAAGGTTGAGATAATTGGAAATGAAATGGATATTTGCCATTGCAGCTTGATACTGTTGCTGCTGTTGTTGCTGTTCGTTCTACTTTACTATTGATACTACTGCCACGCACACTCACAGAGAAAATTAAATACTTGCTGCTTTTCAGAGCACATTCACTCATACCTGAGCCTGCTCCTGTTCCTGCTCCTGCGTGTGCAGCGTGGCGTGGTCGATGCAGTAGTAGCCGTACTTCTGGTACGAGCGGCGGCTGCAGCCCTCGAGCTTACAGCGGTTGCCGCCGCCGTGAGCCCAGCAGAGGCCACCCTGGGTCGACACCTTGGCACAGTCCGGCACCTCGCAGATGCGGCCGCCGCCGTGCGACCAACAGTGGCCGTAGCGCTTCGCCTTACGTGTGCACCCATCGGCGGAGCACGTCTTGAAGCCGCCGTGCTGGAAGCAGCGCTTGTAGAGCTTAGCACGGTTCTTGCAGCCCGCGATCGTGCAGCGCGAGCCGCCGCCGTGGCGCACGCAGCAGCCGCGGGATACCGCGATGTTCTTGCAGCCGTCGACCTGACACGGCGGAGTGCGCGCCTTGCGAGCTACCTTGCCCGATGCAGAAGAAGCCGCGCGTGGCGATGCAGCGCTGGTGTTATCGTCATCATCGTCTTCTTCTTCTTGCTCTTCTTCCATCTCTTCTTCTTCTTCGTGGCTCTCAGCCTCGTTCTCACTGGCGCTCGAGCAGCAGGAGCTCGCCGAGTCGACCAGCGAAGTGAACGCGCAGCCGCTCTCCATCGGAGCCACCGTCTTGGTCAGCGTCGCGACCTTCTCAAGAGGCGCGATGCACGCGCCGAGCAGCATGAGCGGGCTGGAGAAGAGTGTGCCCGAGGCGATCGGACTGCGCACGTCGCAGGTCGTCGCGATGATCGAGGAGAATGGCGACATGGGCGATTGCGGGCGTGCATACGGGTGGAAGTCGTGCTTGCTGTTGGTGCGGCTGTGGCCACAGGCAGCCGATGAAGGCGCTGGGTTGAGGAGGAACGCGATCTGTGCTTTACCGGTCATTTTGGATTCTGTCGTTCTCCCTCAGTGCTTCTTTTCCCAATTTGAGATTGCCTGCCTGCGCAGCCTCTGCTCTGCATGGGGGGAGTCGTAGGCGCGTGTCCGTGTCGGACCTCCTTGGTCAGCTTCACAGACAGACAACGACGGATTGTACCTACCGACAAGGCAGCAAGCAGCACCCAAGGATGAACCACCATAATTCGACTGACTTGGGGCGTGTGCATGAACACGCTGGATGGTTTTGATTGGCTGCTTGGGGTAGAAACGCGTGCCTTCATGCGTCATGATTGGCTGAAAATGAGCCGAGACGCGTGCCATGCGCGTGGTTTTGTTTGTCTGACATTGGCGGTTGCTGCAAAGAGAAGGAGTTGGACGTACCAGCATCCATGTTTGAAAAGGCGCGTGGCGCGCTCCCCAGTTTGAAAAGCGCGTGGCTTGAAGCGTTCTTTCTTTCCCCATCCATCCCGACGGTCCAGTCGGTAGGCAAACAGGCAGGCAAGTATGCCAGTTCAAGGTGGTTGCAAGGCGCAGATCAACCATCACTCCGTCAGCATGGATTGATTTGCACCAGATGAGAGTGATGAAAAGAGAGTGGGAGATGGAAGGCATTGAAGAGAGACAACTTGGGGGTGACCGTAAACCTCGCTCGTGGCGTGCGATCACGAGATGGTTCAGGCTCGCTATTATTATAGCTAAGCTAGCCAGATTTGCGTGGATGTTGTTTACCACCAGAGAATTCACTCTGTGAATAATGGAATGTTGGTGTCTCTGGTGGACCATCAGCGTGGGAGACAATCAAGATGGGAATGCATGTCCAGACGAAAAATCCTGTGGAAGGTTGCAGTTGATGTCACACCCATGGAGCTCTTGGGTTTCAGGCGGAATGGTTGATATCATGGCGTTCATTGAGATTTCTTTCGCTCAGCAAGCTCAAGCGAGTACGCAGAAGAGGGTGGCGCGTTCAACAATATCCAGTCTTTCATCTGGATCGACGGAATCAATCCGTCGCAACGACCACCTTGCTGTCGATCTCGATCGGCGACAGTGTCGTCGCATCACCAGAAAAAAGCGTGTCAAAAGCACATATTCCGAGATCCGATGTTGGCACATCTGCTGCTTAAAGCGAGTCGGTTGCAATATCTGACGCATTTGGTGACTCGTAATCGCATCGCATTTTAGCGTAAATGTGTCATCTGTGACCACTTTGACAGCGGATCTTGAGCGAATAAGAGTGATGCTCTGCTGTATCCTGTATCAAATCAAGCAACACACAGTTGCAGTCAGACTAATGAGGAGCCCACCAACCAGAAGCCGCGACGGCGCGCGCAGCCCTCGGATTCGCCGAGGAGCGTGTGCCCCTGCGCCGCTGGACGCTCTCCCCACGCGCATGCTTGCTTTTGTTTTGACGTGAGGGAGGGAGCGTTCTCACGAACGCTCACGCGGATGCTTGGACCTTCTGGCCTGGACGCGCTCCCGATCATACTCATCATTTTGCACTCACAAGTCGCAGATACTTACAGACTGACGAAATCGAAGCTCAAGGCGTGACGTGGTACCAATGAAGGGCTCCTGATACTGCTGCTCTTCTCTGTTGTTAGAAGAAACAGTATACAGGCTTATGTGGCACGAGTCCCTGAGAGCTTGTCGGCCAATGGGAGTGCCTGGGGCACGCGCTGGATCGCTTTGACTAAAGGAGGGAGCGCGCCGGGGGAGTGTTTGTTTGTTCAGTCTAGTGGTGCGCACACGCGCGAGCACGCGCTCCGTCCGTTATGTGTGATCCCACTCCTGCCAGATCATGGAGACGGGAAAGGATGTGGCTGATTGCGGTGCGCTGGTTGGTTGGGTAGAATTTGGTGGTCGGACAATTCACTTGACTTGCTTCTCTTCAAGAGACAACAGACGCAGTGCGTGCCATGCCGTGCATGAGTCTGCCTCTGACAAGCGCGTGCCCTCCCTCACCAGCGTGTGACTGGTGACGCGCTGGAGCTCATTGAGTCGATTTCATTGACACGGCATGACGAGGATGGAGGAGAACAAGCTCGGGACCAGATGCGACCGATGAAAGCGCGTGCTCGACCTATTTCGCTGAGACTGGCTTGTTGGTTGTTGGAAAAGCGCGTGCTTGCGACTTGCTGAAACCACAGATGTGTCGCGCGTGAGCCCAGATCGACTGTCTTGTCAACAATATTCTTCAGCGGCTGGTTCACATCGAGATCTTCAGCCAAACTTGACAACTATTCTGGACACACGTGGCACTGAAACTTGGACGAAGCGAGCTTTATTGCTTTACTCAGCTTTCCTGCATGACCCAAAAACACCAGTGTGGCTCAAACCTTCGCACTGCAGCAACAAGCTTTATACCTCATTTCAATGAAGCGCTGTTACAGCCTCTGGATGTTCCACACGACGGCACCGCACAGTATCACAGTCCTCTACCAAAGCTATGAGCAGCACGTTTTAGTCTACTAATTGGACACACAATCACCAAGTTTAATTTCTCCGTCATGTGAGCCGTGTTCTGACAAACTCCATTCTCAGATCACTCTTTTGGCAAGATGTCATAGTAATCCACGTGCGCGCCGGTCTCGAACTCCCCGCTGAGCGTCAACTTGACGCCAAGACGAGACGATTTCTCTGGAGGAATCAGTGAGCCCTGGAAGCATCACACACACATACACACGCGTAGCATAGAAAAAATGTACACCAACCACCAAAGTTAATCTCATAGACCACAGACTGAAGAGAGTTAGCAACAAACCCAAGCGCAGTTGTTCTTACATTCGCCTTCATCTCGCCGTATTTCTTCGAGAGCTCTTCAAACACAGCCGGGGACTCGCGGATCGTCACCTGCATGCCCGTGTCCATGGGTCCAGGCGAGTACTGCAGTACGCGCACTTTCGGGGACGGCGCCTGCTCCTTCGCGAGGACGCTGTGGTGCATCTCGCGCGCCGCTTTGCCCATGCAGTAGAGCCCGTGCGTCTCGAACGGCGCGATGCCGCAGAGTGACGTGATGTTGACGATCACGCTCTGGAGAGCTCCGCTGCGATTGGCCAGAGACACCGATCCTTCACCGCCAGCCCTGAGCTCCTCGCGCGAGGCACCGAAAACATCGAGGAAGCTGCTTAGAAAACAGACACATAACCACCCATAGAAATCAGCACAAAAGTCCATCCATCCATCATCGAGACCGTTCTGCTTGACCGACTGACTGACCAGTAGCCAGTCATGGTGGATGGTCAGCTGTAGTAACCGTTGACAAGTACGGTACAAAGTGCAGTTCTGGACGCACCGTTTGTTAAACCAGAGCACCGAGTGCACGTTGAATTGCCAGTACTGGTCCAGCATCTCGTGGCTGCTCCACTCCTGCGTGTACCCGAGCTCGCCCAGCGACCCGGCGTTGTGCACCAGGTAGATCTTGTTGTAGCTCTCCGCTTGAAGCTGCCACACCCATTTCCACACACACGCGCACGCTTCAGTTAGACTCTGTTAAACGAAGACACTCAGATGCAAAACACTGCATTAGTACTACCTGATTAAGCACCGCGTCGATCTTGGGCATGTAGTCAGCCTTGTCGCTCAAGTCCACGATCACCAAGAATGTCCGCAGTGTACCGGTGGCAGTCGCGTCACTCTAGTACATTCACATATTCACGTCGTCATTTTTCACCCAACAATACTAATACCACGCATCCAAGCCTGCATTTAGCAAGAAGCATGATGCACAAATAGACACGTACGCGCGTGGCCCAGACTTCTTGCGCGAGCCGCTTGGTCTCCTGTAGGTCCTGCTCGTGACGCGCCCAGAGGTGCTGCAATTACAATCCATGTCCACAAACTCATTGTTACCACTCACTCTGTGCAGTCAACCAAGAGAGAGAGAGAGACGCATAGAAAGAACGAACGTAGTGTGACGCACCAGGTCGAGGTCGCCAGCAGGGCTCTCACGCGCAAAGTCAAGCGCCAGGCAGCGACCGAAGCCCCGCGACGCACCGGTGATCAGCACCGCTGAGCGCATTCTCCGTTTTGGGCAAGTTGCTTGCTTGCTTGGAAAGTGTGCAATTTATACGTTCACTTCCGATCAGATAAACATACAATTTTGGGAAATGTACGTATAATTTCAAGATGACCTGGTTTTTGTATGCTTGTTGGATTCGAGAAGCATTTCAACGAGCATACAAAAACCAAGCTATCCTGAAACACGGCTTATAAAAAGAGATAGATTTGACAGTACTACCAACAAACGGCTTTTATTTTATAAAATAAACTAGTCTTGACAGTAGCATATAGAAACGTACTTCAGAGGAGATACACGGCAGTGCTTTCATGGCTGTCAAAATGGAATTGACGAAGCAAACAAAACTATCTAGAGTTCCATGCTGCTGGAAGTTATGGCGTGTCCTCCATCAAATGTTACCCTATAAGTGCTTCATTAAAAAATATGGTTGCTATTAGCAGTCGCTTACAAGTAGGTTGCTGTCAACGTGCATGGCCAAATCGTACGGATCCAGCTTCATTCAATGGAAGGAGACCCCAGCCAGACGGAGGAAAAAAATCATCACTTTCAAAAATCAGATCTACGCGATCGTGTTGTCAACTGAGTTGTCTTCGTCCACAGACTCATCCTCATCTTCAGATTCGTCGTCATCCGCTGAGCTCTGCGAGTCGCCGCTCTCGTCGTCCGACACATCGGACGAGTCCGACTCGTCCTGCGAGCCGGGGAGCTCCAGGTTGTCACTGTCGCTGTCGCTGTCGTCCGAGCCGGAGTCAGAGTCTAAGCTCGACGCCTGGCCTGGGAGCTCGCAGACTCCGTACGTCTCGTTCTTGCGGACACACACACCTCCGTCGCGGCACGGGTACATGGCAGCGTCGACTTTTTCATCGTACGCACACTGCTTGCCCATTGGTGTGATGTACAGCTTCTGGTGCTTGCCGGTGTGGCTCTTGTGCGCCGAAACTTTCGGGAGCTCGCAGACACCGTACGTCGAGTTCTTGCGCACGCACACACCTCCATCACGGCATGGGTATTCGGCCGCGTCGATCTTGACGTCGTAGGCGCACTGCTTTCCCATGGGCGTAATGTACAACTTCTGGTGCTTACCGTGCGCACGCATCTGCACGTGGCTTTCGCGCGACGTCGACGCCTTCGGGAGCTCACAGACGCCGTACGTCGAGTTCTTGCGCACGCACACACCTCCATCACGGCATGGGTACTCGGCCGCGTCGATCTTGGCGTCGTAGGCGCACTGCTTTCCCATGGGCGTGATGTACAACTTCTGGTGTTCATGGGTGTGCACGCGCAGCTGGATGTGCAGCTCCTGGGACGCCGAGGCGGAGGCGGCGGCCATGAGCACGAGTGCGAGGGTGGAGAAGGTCTTCATGCTGGAGAGGAGAGCTGCGGGTCTGGTGGTCTTTTCGATTGTGGGAGTGAGCTAAATGGAGACCTTCCTGGTGGTGGTGATTGAGGGGCAAGGAAGGCACGGACGGACGGACTTTGGGGCAACCACGTCCTGCTGCCTGTTCTTGCAGTGCTGATCCGCATGATCAGCACAAGCAACTGCTTCGTAATTTGCAAAGCAGGGTGAAACTGTATTGCTGAAAGATATAACAAGGTAGAGCAGCAAGGAGCTTGAGCCTCTAATGAGCTCGTAACCTGCCGTGTTTTGGAAAATGTGACGCTCTGATTTGGGAATGGCTGGATCGTGGGTGCGGTCTGCCTTTGCCTTGTGGATTATTGTCAACAGCTTTGCTTTTTCTCAGAAAGTTGTTTCCAAAACACGGTGGGATTGTCCTAGTTGCTAAGAGGCATTCGTGGCATTACGATACCTTGTTTTGGCACTGATTTATAAAATTTCACAGTGTATAATCTTGTAAGTCGATATCCTCTATAAAACAATGTCTCTAATTGCTGGAAACCGCAAACTTTGATAAAATGGCTGCGATCACTTTCGCTCCTCATCACCACCACCATCACCCAGATGAAGACGACTCTCGATCTTTTTGTGACCGAGCATTAAGGGGCAACTAGTTGACCTGAGTTAAAGTTATAGCCCCAGCACATCGAAACGCTTTCACTTCCTGAGGCTCTGGGTGCTCATGCGAAGTGAGCTCAGCTCTTCTTCATACTGTCATAATGACCATGGACAACTTCACTTTCTGCTAAAAGTCAAATTCGTGCTTGCATTACTATGTAAAATCGCTATAGAGGGGTTGTACAATTATCGTTGTGGCCTTCGCTTCTTCCATCTTTCTCTCTCTTGTGTTTACTATACTCCTCTCGCTTTCGCTCTCTCAAGGTGGGTGATCCATTCTTCCTCTCCATCACCTCCCTCTCTTCTCAGCTGAGAGACAATGCGATGACTGCGGCGGCCGCGGCGAGTCCGCCAGCCTTGAGCGTGTCCTCGTTGGTCTGGCGGCGCAACGCCATGAGGTACTGGTTCTCCTTGCGCTGCACGAACGTCATCGAACACGGCTTGGGCAACTTGCGCACAAATTCGTTGAGCTCTTCGAGCGTCAGGTACCGCACGGCGCAGCCGTTCACGAAGCGCAGCTCGAATGACGCGTCGACGCCCGCGTTCTTGAGCGAACCAGCGCACGCGCGCACGTACATGGGCGGTGGCGGCGGTGAGAACTCGAACGGAATCCCGTGGCTGATGTCATGCGCGCGCTTGAGACTCGCCATCTTAGCGTCAAAGTCGTGCTCGCTGATCGCCTCGCCGCGCGCGCTTACGAGCACGTACCCAGCCCGGATGTCATCGCGTGACGTCTTGGTGACGATGATGCGGCGCGACGTCTCCTCGATGCCAAACGTCACGCCGAGCGCGTCCTCGCCCCAGTGGATCGTCACTTTGTGCGCTTGGCTCTTGAGTCGCCCGAGTTCGAGCCCAATCGACTCGCCGTCCCAGCTGTACTGCACGACTAGGTCCTCGCTGCCATCCGTGGACACGAAGCTGTGGCACTGTGAGCGGTCTTCTCGGCTCATCGCTCGCTACGGTAGCTGCTTCTGTGTCGCTTGCTTTCCTGCTGGCGATAGGGAGGAGGAGGTGCGTCGAAATTAATTAATTTCGCTCTGGCGGCGCTGGAGGAAAAAATGAGGACGAAGCGAGTAGAAGCAGCAGCAGCAGCACGTCGTCGCGCAGATCTGGAGGCGGGTGGTGGTGGTGGTGGTGGATGGGGTCACGTGTGAGAGAGTGAGTGTGCGTGTGTCCGTGTGGTGAGGGGTCGATGCGTCTGTGAGCTGCGCGTGCGGTCGTACAGGTAGGCAAGTGACGTCCAGCGCCTGAGCCGCTTGTTGTTGTTATTGAGCTCCTGCAGCCTACAGCGAGCGCTTCGTCCGCGTTTATGTACTGACTAATCCGCATTCAAGGCGAAAAAGTCTGCGAGAAAGCATTTGAGGTAGGATAGGAACGCAGTGTTGTTAAAGCGAAGAGTTATTTGGAGTGTTTGCGCTATGACAATCCTCACTTTAAGGACTATCTGTGTTCGATGTTGCTAGGAAAGGCTTGCTGCTGACTTTCTGGTACTGGATCTGGATAATTTTTTCATACCGTAATACTGTAATCCTCGAGTCAATTGTCGTATCGCGATTTTAGCCAATCAATAAGGTGCATTGTAACACTTCACAGCACGAGTTATTTGTCGCATCGTCATAAAACCAATAATTTGCGATTGGCGACTGCAGAGGCGGATGCAGTCGGCAAGTCATTAAGAGCAAAACAAATGGCAGGAGAAGGACGCAAGAGCGTGAAGGGAAAGCGCAGAAAGCCAAAGCAATTCAAGAACGATGGACACTCGTTCGA
>JALBZD010000069.1:0-74145 GCA_038050675.1 Globisporangium cylindrosporum | reverse complement strand
TGCTGAACGCGGCAGGCATGAGTGGCTGTGGCAGGTGTGGGCGGCTGCGCAAGTAAATTGGTCCACTCAACTGCTTTTTCGACACTATTATCGCTTTTGACGGGGTATAAAATAGAAGTGATGTGTCGATTTGGGAGGATTGCCTGTACATCGTAATTGTGTTTTCTCCCAAGAGTAATGCTGTAAATATCACTTTACGTTCATCCTTTTGTCTGAGGTCAAGTATTACATACGGCTTCGTGCTGTTTAGTAGTTCTGAAAAGTGCTACATTCATTACTTATCCATTGAAGTGCGATATGGCAAGCACAGCTATCACCCTCCATTTGCATAGTCATTCCCGAATACTGTAACAAATTCCTGCTTATCAAAACGTATGGAAACCACCATGAACATCATGGCAAAACAACAAGGAAGTGCCCGCATTACATTACAGCTCTATCAGCGACACGCACATCAACAAGTCGTAGAATGATATTTTGCGTTAATAACGTTGCGTAAGTTGTGTGTGAACATTTATCGACACACGCGTGCGAAGAAAGAATGGTCCTACCTTGCCGTTGTCCTGTGTATCGGTCAATTGGAATTGGTCAATTGGAAGAACAATGTGAATGGGAGCATCTCCTTCCATCTCATCACCGCTCGTTTCACGCCATCCGGCTATTGAACATGTGGATCTTCTCTGACCGGAGCAAAGCGCTTTCGCGATGCGATGGTACCAAATCACTCGCAACAGGCTCAGTATGGCGACAGGTATGAGGCTCATTCGGAGACCTGACGCGCGCGCTTACAACTTGCGTTGTGACATGGCTGTGCCAGGGGTCTGGTGTGATCCCAATGCAGCGCGCGCATGTGGCGGCTGCGAGCAGAGAGCTCAATGGACGCCACCACACGTACAGTTAGTTACTCCAGCATTATCAGCATGCCGTCCAGACTGTCAAAGAGCCACAAAATACAGAACGCTGGCTGGCTCGTCAGCTCGTCGCCCCTTCGCGCGCCGATCATGCCACTCTTCTTCCTGTGCTCCGCCTGTCTCTATCGGCAGCAGAGCGTGGATTTTTTTCCAGTCACGTCCGCACACACGCGCGCCGTGACGTTCTGATCCACACGCGCGCCACGGCCCCACGAGCTCAGCTGCTGGCGCTCGGCACGCCATTGTGCGCAAGAGCCTAACAAACCGAACGAGCGTGTCTCTCTCGCTCGTGGTCGGACTGTCTGTCTGTTGATAATTGCGAGAGCTGGCTGTCCGTGTGTTCGTTCCTTCAAGGAGTTCCGAATTCCGGATGGCAACTGTCGTGACCTCACTGCTGGCCCGCCCGCCCGCGTTGAGTGGCAGCATTCCAGCATTCCAGCATTCCATTCGCCTCCCAGACGTACCAACAGTGAACTTGCTTGCTGAGCGAGCGAGCGAGCGCCTTCCTGTCTGTCTGTCTGCCTTCAGCATCGGAACTGAAGAGAGAAAGAGAGAGAGAAAGATGGAGGAGCTCGTCGCGTTCGAGTGCGCCACTCCCACGAAGCGCGTGCGCATCCGCAAGTTCCCCGCGCGCCGCCTGCCCAAGCCCACGACGGAAGAAGCAGCAGCAGAGGAGAAGTGCAAGCGAGCGAGCCCCGCGCCGCTGTCGACATCGTCGTCGTCGTTTTCGCTCTCGCAGGAGTGTGAGCGCGAGCCGAGTCCCACGAGCGTCGGCGACAGCGCGCTGTTATTACCACACGTCTACAGTCCGCCGCATGCTGGCCGCGAGAAGGTCGTGCTCATTGAGCAAGCTGAACGCCAGAGCAATGACGACGCGAAGCAGGACGACGATGTCGACATGGAGACAGAAATGATGCAGGTGGCGACGCGCAAGCCCACACGCCGGTGTTTCAAGAAGAAGCCAAAGGCACAACCGCATCACCACCAACAACAGCAACAGCAGACTCAGACGCAGAGAGTACGACAATACAAGAGCGAGGGCATCATTCTCCTGGACGACTTTCCCGATACGCTGTCGCAGAGCCAGCGGCCGAGACAGAAGAAGAAGAGCGAAAGCGTGAAGCTCATCGACGACTTCCGCGTGTCGTACCTGAAGAAGGCGCCGCGCCTGCAGAACGAGACGCTGCGGGACTTCCTCTGCCGAGACGCGCATCACCAGCGCCACCTCACGTGGCAGAAGCTACTCGAAGCCGCGCTCTCGCTCGAGCAGCTACACGCGCAGGACGTGGTACACGGCAGCTTGCAGTGCCGCAACATCCTCATCTCGGCTGACGGCTCGCAGCGCGCGCGTGTGCGCAACTTTGGCGCGCTGTACCACCGCCAGGAGCGCAGCAGCAGCGCCAGCTCCATGGAGACGACGAGCAGCCAGCAGGACCTAGACGATGACCACACGGCGCGCTGGATCGCGCCTGAGTGTCTGGACGGCGCAGAGAGCACAAAGGAGTCAGACGTGTTCTCGCTCGGCATGTGTCTGCTGGAGGCCGTGACGGGTGCGGAGCCCTGGGGCGCGGTCTCGAGCGGCGTGGCGCGCGTGCTACAGTCCGTGGGGCGGCTGCCGCTGAGACCCGCCGGCTTCTTCCAGAACGACCAGTGGGACCTCATCGAGCGCATGTGCGCGCGCGACCCGCTCCAGCGCGCAGACATGGCGTTCGTGATCAAGCACCTGCGTCGGTTTGCCGCGCAGGAGCAGCGCGAGCGCGTGAAGCAGCAACGAGAAGCGCCGACCGTGCTCTATTGCGGGTCATGAACGTGATTTATGCGTGCATGAGATGACATCCATTTAGATACTCTCCACATAGAGAGATCGAAGTGTAGCAACCCTTTTGGACGCATGTATACTAAGTTAGTGAGAGCAATAGATCCAAGACACAGGCCATCTCTCGTGAACAATGTCAGCGTCAGTATCATGTGGTACCAACGCCATTTGCCTTCCATGTTCTGCTTCTGAGCATGTCCTATGTGCTGTGAAGTGAATGGAAGAAGCTAGCAGGTCCAGCAAAAGCAACGCAGCGCCATATGTATCAATCAATAAGCAATCGCAACCAGCTTCTTCCTTTGATGAAAAGTGCCTTACAGGAGGGGGATAAAACGTTCTTGAAGATGCTGCGCACGGTGGGAGCACCATCAGCAAATTGGAAGCACCAAAAAGGAGTCACACGCGCAAATGGACCTTCTCGGAAGCTCCGTGGGCAGACTGGTTGAGCGGTGGCTTTCTTTCCCACGACTGCGGGACGTACTTATGCGCAGAATCATCCACCACTCGACGCTCTGTATCCCCTGGTTTTGTCTCAATGCACGAAAAGTGCTGATGAAACAAGCGAAGCACTGTGGACATCAAGACAAAACAGGGTACGATTACTGTGCAGGTTGGCAGAGAATCCAGCTCAGTTGGTATGAAAACTTTTTGTCACAGCAGCTCAAACTGCGACAAAAATCTTCTCACTCAAAGCTCTCGATGCATGATGTCTTTGTCAATGCCGCAGCGGTAAATAATAACACAGAAGACATGACAAATGAGCAGCTGAAGCAGGTGAGCTGACATTCTGACATTCTGAATGAATGACGAGAGAAAATGGAATGCGTGCGGTGCTGCCTAGTTAGCCAAATATTCGAATGCGTCGTTCCTCTTTGTCTCGTTATGCTGCAAGTGTCCAACAGTTGGACGCCTTCAGGAAGGAACTCCTGCTTTACGGTACGAAGAGGTCTGACTGAGCTGAGCTGGCGCGAATCGGTTGGCTGCCACCAATACACGCACTGGAATGCAAAAGACACGTTCGCTGCGTGTCGATCGATCGATCGCTCATAACCAGTCGAATGAATGATAATGGGGACGATCATTTAGTTCGGGCAAAAGCAACTCCGCTCACTCAGACAGACAGACAGGGGCCAACCACGAGAAAGGAAGAAAAGAAAATGGATCCTGTCACGCACGTGCAAAGTCCACCTACGTGCTGGGTACAGTCAGACGGTTTATTAGGCACAGGCAAAGTAAATATTCACAAGCACCAGCAAAGCGTCGCGTTGGATCGTCCGCCACCTTCTGGCGAGCAGATATCTCCCCTCCATCAAAAGGTGGTTATCGCATCCGCTCATGTTGTATGTGGTTATCACGACAACGAGAAAGCTAAAAAAATAAATATCTCTTTCCTTGTTTGTGGGGTTTTGTTTATGTGTACACGGCCAACGCTTACGTGGCCTGCCTGCCGGATCCTACTTCTTACTACTTCTTACTACCTACCTACGGAGAACCTATTGCTGCTTACTTGTGTTGTGTGTGTATGGGGAAGAGTGGGGCTCATTCGTTTTGAGCCCGATGATGTGGGGAGAGAGTGCTCTTATGGAGATGGAGGGATGGACGAATGGAGGGGGAATGGGGCGCGCGCTTGTGCGGACGAACTGAGGGACGCAACAGAAACAAACAGAAACAGCGAGCGCCTCAGCCTCTTATCTCTCTCTCTCGTCTGACCGGCGGGCTGCTCACATGATGCGCTGGCGCTTGAGCTCCAGCATCGCAGACGATGCCGCCGAGTCCTCCACGACGCTCCAGTTTGCGAACACAGGCTGCTGCTGGTTAACATCCGCTCCTCGCTGCTGCTGGTTCACATCTGGAGCCTCGCCGTCCGTTGCCGCGGCGGTGTTGGTCTCCGCCTTCTTGTCGTCACTCTTCTTCTTCGAGAAAACGAAGCGACGCAGCACGCTCATGCCTTCTTCATCGGTCTTTGGCTCGTTTCGTCGCTTCCCGTTACCCGGGCCCTTCAGCACCGCACCTGGGAGCGAGCTCATCTCCTCCGCCAGCTCCCACACGCCATCGTCCTCCGGCATGTTGCGCAGCAGCTTCGCAAAGTAGCCGTACGCGTGCGTGCGCACCTGTACCGCGGTCTTGGTCTGCACGAACGTCTGGATTTTCTTCCACTTGCGGCCGTAGCGGTTCAGCCCTTCCATGAAGCGCGCGTGCTCATCCTCGGTCCAGCGCTCGCGGCGTTTGCTCGCGTCGCTCGTCTGGCTCACGGGGGACGCCAGGCTCATCGGGCTCTGCGCTTCGATCGCGCCGACCACGTTCAGCGATGGGCGTCCCATCTCGTTCAGCTGCATGTTGATCGGCTGCGGCGCGTACGTTGTGTAGCTCGGCGGCGCCATGCTGGCATCCGTAGCGGGGACTGGGACTAGAGTTTGCGCTTGCGCCGCGTACGCCATCGCCTGCTGCTGCTGCATGAGCTGCTGGTGCTGGAGCTGCTCATGTTGTTGCTGTTGCTGCAAGAGCTGTTGCTGTTGTTGCTGCAAGTGCTGCTGTTGCTGCTGCAAGTGGAGTTGCTGCTGTTGTTGGTGATGCTCTTGCTTGAAGAGTTGCTGTTGCATCTGCTGCATTTGTTGTTGTTGAAACTGTTGTGCACCGCTCAACATGTCGACGTCCGCGGCCGAGCCCGCGCCGCCGTCCTGCTGCATGTGCTCGTTCTCGTCCCCGTCCTGGCCCACGATCTGCAGCTGGTTGGTGCGCGCGAGGATCTCGCTAAAGCTCGGGAGCGTCTTGGCTGGCGCGCTGTTGCGGCCAAACCAGCCACCGACCGTGTTGGTGAAAAACTGGAAACGCGGCGCGGCCGGTGGCGCGGCCGGCGGGGACGACCCGCCGTGCAGCAGCGAGAGGCTGCTGGGCATGATCACCGGCGCGTTCGCGGTCTTCCACATGGGCTGGGCCTGCTGCGCTAGCGCGTGCGTGGGCACGTGTAGCCGTGGGAGCTCCTGGAACGGCCGCTTGGCCGCGGTCGTCGGACGGCTCTCGTCACGCTGGAATCCGACCATATTGCAGGTTGATCTGTGCGAGTGTGTGGAAGTAAAGTCGCTTCGGCTGGATACAGGACGCGGATCTGCGGATGTGGATGATTGCCTGCCTGCCTGTTTGTTCTGTTGTTTCGCTTGCTGGCTGCTGGCTTGTGGACTCTGCAGAGAATTGCAAAATAGAGTCGCGGTGTCACCCCAGCAGCAGCAGAGGGAGCAAAACAAGCGCAAACAAAACAAGCAATGGGGGCTGCGGGAACAAAACCAGCGACGCGGACGGACGGACCGAAGCGAAGAGCGAAGGGGACGGGACGGGAGAGCGGCGATTGGATGATGCGAAAAAAGCCAAAAAAGCGAGAAGAGCACGCGACGGATGGGGCCAGCCAGCCAAAAGCCACACAAAGTCAAAAGACTCGCCTTTCTTTTTTGTTGGTTGGCCGGCCAACTTTCTCTCTTTTTCACTCAATTTCATAGAAACTCACTCACAAAAAAGAGAGAAAAGAGGGGAAGCGGGGTAGGGTCTGCCAAAACAGGCTGGTCTGTGCGCACAAGTGGATCTTTTTTGGTTTGCAAGTGCGCATCATCAACAACCTCTGTTGCCACCCACCTCTTTTGCACTTTTGTACATGGGTGAGCTTTCGCTGTTGTATCCCGAGCCAAACACAAAAACAGCAAAGGCTGAACCAGCTGACAGCAAACAAACGCGAGAAATGTGCAGCGGCTTGAACAGGACAGAGAAGAGCCGGCGCGCAGGTCTTCTTGTTGCAAGGTCGCTTGCTTCAAAAGCGATGTTTGTGCCAGAAGAAGAAAAACGACTTGTTGTGTGGGTCGCCAGCAGATTGCGCACATCGCAAACATCGTGCTTTTTGTGCACGTTTGGCCTGCGAGTGCCTGTATCGGCGTGCGTGCACGGGAGTAAACAAGCCACACATATGCACTTGCATCCGTTTGTGATGTCGCTCTGTCTGAAAATGCCATCTTTTTCGCTCAAAGTACTATATCACCTTTTTTAGAGTCTAATGCAAGGACGCAGTGTGGACGGTGAGCAATATGCCAGGCACCAACCTGTCAACAACAGCAACAGTCACGGCGCGATTTGCTCTCTCTCTCTCATGCAAACATCAAATCACAAAAACATTTTTCTCACCTTTTTTTCCAAAATGGTAATACAAAACAGTTGTGGATTTTTGGAATCGCACCGTGTGTCAGTCACGGGTCAACCCGACCCCCAAAACGCAAAAAGTGACCGTTTCACTTGATCTTTGAATGCTACAGTTTGAGAAAATGTGACAGAGCGAGTTCAACTGTGTTCTCTCTCAGTTGACGAGCTGCTTTTAGCGCTAGACAAAGCGACTTGGGAATTTTGTCCATCGGAAAAGCTCAAAATCCTTAAAAGCCTTTCGCTGCCAAGTATCTGTCCTTTCGTTAATTTAGAGGATTTGTTTCGTTACTATGCCAGTGAATTGCAATCGTCTGCTGGCTTGTGCCGCCTCTTCCTTCCTTCCATCGATCTGTCGCGCTCACTCTTTCTCTCTATGCCGCAGCCACGTTTCGTGTAGATTGTAGAAATCGCGCAATAGCGTCACTATCCATCGAGATGTGCGTTTGCCATCTGCACAAAATCTAACATGTTGTTGTTTGTTGTTGCGGCTGCTTGCAAGCCTCAAAATACATGTTCATTCACACGAAGAAGCGTCCGCATCAGTCGCTGGCATCTATCGAAAGAGAACATTTGAAAATTTTGCGAGCGGAAAGGATACATTCTGAACGTTCTGCGAGCTTCAGACGCTGTCACAAGCGACAAAATGAATTGGGCAACAAACAGGTGGCAAACAACAGAGCTCAAGCGGCTTGTTCTGCAGACTTTGAATTTAGAATGGCAGATCAGCATCTTCAAACTGCTGGTCTCACCAGAACGGTGGAATTTGATATTGTTTTTCATGTTTTGTGTGTGTTGAAGCAACGCAGCTGACCGGCCGAGCGAGTGAGAGCCAGTGCGTGAGGGATGAGGGCATTTGTCGAAAACTCAGGTGTGATGCCATCGTGGTTTTCCTTTACACAGCGGTCACTCATCCAAGTTCACTCCAATAGTGATAATGTATTCACACGAGGCTAAATTGCAAATTATGCGCAACTTAATCGAGTATTGAGAGCAGAGGCTGAATTGAGGAGACAGCTGTTTTGTATGGTGGTAAAAAGCGGAGGGAAACAACCTCAGGCGGATCCTTGAAGCTGCTGGCGCACGCACACGAAGATGAAACCGTCAAGATTCGTGCAGTACGTGTCCTGTCTGCTCGTCTAATTCCCATTTGGAGCCTCATGATGAACTCCAGCACAAGGACGCCATCAACCAGTCAATTCAGAGCAGCGGAGCTCTTCTAATGCGCTGTCAGCAAGAGGATGCGCGCGTGCCATTGCCGCAAGCGAACAGCGGCGTCACTTGCAAGCCTGAATCGCCGAAAGTGTATGGTTTGACGACGCCTGTGCGTCTGTGTATCGAAAGCCGTTTGCTTGCGCTGGCACTCCTTTTCATCACTGCATCATCATCCCCAGTCGTGAGAATCAAAAGACACCTTGGGTTCTTTCATGTCTGTATTGTGTTGCTACCCTGTCCATTCGCCTCGGAGGTTCAAATCGGATTGATTATGCCACCCTGGCGATCTGCTCTGGTGCGTCAAGCAGCGATCACTCATTTGCTCAAAGCTGCCCTGAACACAATATAAGAGAAAGCATTGAGTTCTTGCTCCAACGACAACTATGGACTGTGAGCGCTAGAGAAGAAAGAACAAGTGAAATCTTGAGCGTCAAGCTGCCGCAAGAGACCCCCGCCGTGAGGCTGGCTGGCAGAGCTGGTGCTAGAGTGAAGCATCAGAAGTATTGATATTGTGCCGAAATGAACCAGCGCAAAGCGGCTGCCGTTGAAGCAAACGTGTGTGAAGCCATCTCACAAACCAAAAATGGATCTCTTCCGGAAGAGAGAGTAAGAGAGAGCAAGTAAGTGCGTGAGTGGCTTGACTGACATCCACTTTAGCCGGAACCTTCATTCAGCCCATCCACAAAACGTTTCAGAAAAAGGGATTTTGATGCGCATAAACGGTTCTGGTAAGTACTGTGTCGCTCGTTTATTGTTATTATAAATCACTTGTCGAAGTAAATGATTTCGTTGCTTTACTTTAGACGCGCAAAACGGTGATAGGATACTGTTTTATGTGATCATTTCCCTCGTACGTCATTGGATAAGAGACTTGCAGCGCGTTGCCCTTGCTCTGTTCTCGCCGCTGTGCACAAGTGCTCCTCTTCAACCTTCAATAATCTATCACCTTCAAAAATAGTATTCAAGTTTTCACTCAAAATATTTAAACACCATCCTGAATTAGAATAACCTTTGTAACTACATACACTTTCTGGGACTGGCAATAATTTCAGCTCACTGGGCTGCTCTGCCATCTCGCCGCTCATTGGCTGGAACTGCTTCTTTTCCAGCGCTGTCCCTCGTCCAGCGCTGTCCCGAACATTCCGGGGTCCACACAGCGTTTCCGAGCGGCAAACACAAAAAGCAGGCACGCTGCCCCAGCCGTAAAGCAAGCCGAGCGCGTGCGCTTCCGCCTGCTTCCTTCGCTCCCGCCCGATACGCGCCCGCGCCTGACCACCTACCTGAACGAGCGATCCGTCATTCATGACGACCATAGTGCTTCCTGTATCGACCCCCGCTGTGGCCGTGGTGGCTTCGTCCCCTGCCACCAAGAGCAGCAATCCGCCAACAATGGCGACGACCACGACCGACAACCAGATCGCGGACGAGCGCGACCTGCAGGAGCCCGAGGCGGAGGAGAAGGAGAACGAGGAGCGCGAGAGCAACAATAACAACAGCGATCACACGTCTGCCAACAATGCAGTGGACGCCCGCAAGAGCGAAACCCCCGCGACGGACGAACCCGTCAAACCAGTGGCAAAGCCCGTGGCGTCGTTGACGTCCGAGCTGCGGTACAAGAAACGACCGCGTGTGTCCTTCGAGTCTGCGGAGATCGTTGAGTTCGAGCCGACAATCTACACCACGACCGTCACGTCTGGCGGCATCCCGGTGAGTCCCTCTTTTCCGTATATGTTTGCTGGCTCTACAGTCTGCAGTGGCTATGGTCTCTGACTGATTTATTTGGATGTGTAGGTTGGCATGTCGTTTACCGAGCGCTCACGAAGCCGCCGACGTCTGGACTCATGGGAGCTCGAGCGAACGGATGCGTAAGTTGGCTGGATGTGTGCTGTGTGGACGTCACTAGTCTAAGCTTTGCTAACATTGTATCTGCGTGTGTGATCGTGTGGGTACAGTCGCGTGGGCCGCCAGAGCTACATGGAGGAAGGGTACCTCGACCCCACGGAGCGCGAATCGATTCTCAACAAGACCGGATACGATGACACGACGATGGTGGTCGTGGAGGCGGAGGTGAACCGTATCATCGCGGACCGCCGCGAGTCGAATGAGGTGGATTTTGAATTTATGTATGGTCTGGGCGAAGTGGACGATAGCTTAGTAGAAGAAGAGGAGGAAGAAGACGATGAGGAGATGAACCAGCAGCAAGGCGACGAGGAGGAGGAAGAAGAGGAAGAAGAGGAAGAAGAAAAGGACGAAGAGCCACAGCAAGAGGTCGAAAGCAGCGGCGGCGGGTTCTCGAGCGAAGAGGAGAACGAGGACGACCGGACGCACGCATAGACCGAGAGAGAGAGAGAGAGAGAGAGGTGCGCGCGCATGTGTGCATATTGTAGTGGTCTGTCGTTGTCTTTTTTGGTATTTTTTTAATCTATTCCATATTCACACACTCTCGCATCACTACCACCGCGAAGGAAATGCTTCTTTCCATTCCCTCCTCTTGCCCATTCGTTCTCTCTCTCCCTCCCCCGCAGCCAGGTCCTTCCATGTTTCCCTCCTTCATTCAAAAACTTAAACGCTCAATACGCACACTGATTGGCTATAAATTTATCAGTACACGTATGCTATTGGTTGATGAGGGGCTACAATCTCTATCAATTGGCAGATATTCCCCCTGATTCTCAACTGCCAAAACTGCAACATGCCAAAATACACTTTCCCACAACAACATCAAGGCACGCGCTTCCGCGCCGCCTGCGTCAATGGAAAGAAGCCGCCCACGCGGTTCTTCTCAGGTGTGCAGCGCACCTTGAGCGGCAGCAACTCCTGCACTCGTGCAGACGTTGACATAGCAGCAGTTGTGGTCGTAATGCTCTCCGCCTTCTTGCCGCAGTACGGCGACTGGTCCATCGCCACCCAGAGCACCGCCTCCAGGAACGCCTCAGTGAGCACCCACTGGGGCAACTGCCCCACATTCGTGTGATCCAGATACAGCGTCTTGAAGTTGGCCACGCTGCCGATGTTCGCAGGCAGAGATGCGATCGGATTGCCCGACAGCGCGAGCACGAACAGCTGCATGTTGCGCGTGAACGCGTCGTCCGCAATGGCCACGATCTCGTTCCCTACAAACGACAGGCGGATGAGACTCGGCATCCGACCTACGACTGGCGGCAGCTCCGTGAACTGGCCTTGCTCAACCAGCAGACTCGAGACTCCCGGCCAGCGTGTGTCCAGATTGTGAGGCAGAGACGTGAGGTTGCTCGCGACGATCGTGATGTCTGTGAGCGCGCGCGGGAGATCGACCAGCACACCCTCGGGCAGCTCACTCATGTTGCAGCGGACGAGAGTCAGCAGCCCGATTGCCGGATGGTGCTGCTGGCAGATCGCAGCGTTCTTTGGCCACGCGACAATGGTCGAGTTGTACACCTCCATGGAGAGTAGACTGGAGAACTGCTGTAGCTGTGGTGGCATCCATAGCCTCGGGCAGTGCGATATGATGAGCGACGACAGACTGCCACCCTCCAGAGTTTCCATGATAGTCCCCAGCTCTGCAGCTGCGCCACCAGAGAGCTCCTGTCGATTGCAGTTGATCTCCAGCACGGCGCAGGAGAATCGCGTACTGAACCACGGCCGCGTCGACAGCTTGCAGCCGAACTCTTCGCCCGTACCGTACGAGACCTTTATCGCGACGAGGTGGATGACTCCGACGAGGATCGCCCAGAGCAGCAAGAGTGCGTGCACGAGTCTGTTGACTCTGCTCTTCGCCTTCACGGTGACGAAGGTCCCGACGCGCTCGCTCCAGAAGCTCGCCAGAGCTGACTTTCTTCGCTCAGGCTCAGTGCTGCGGCGGGTCGCAGCGTTGGCAGCGGATGCACCCTTGAACAGCTTGCGCACCGAAAATTTCCCAGAAGCGACAGGTTTGATGACGCTTACAGGTTTCTCTTGGATGAGTTTCCGGATACCGTTGAACGATGAGATCATGCTGACCAGAGGCACGAGCTTGGAGATGCAGTCGATCTCGGACGTCATGTAGATCTGCTTGTTCTCCATAAGCGCGCGGATCTGCCAGACGTCGTCGAAGAGCAGCTCGTCGGCGAACCCAATGATCTCGACGATGAACGCCTTGTAGTAGGGCCAGAAAATGACGAACGGGATGACGAGCGATGTGCTGACGTCGAGAAGCGCGTCGATCGTGAGACAGAGCGCGCGCTCGATCGCTGGCTTTCCGCGGCAGAAGTGCTGCACGATGGGCGTCGACACGCAGTTGCAGATCACGAGCAGCGTCGAAATGTTGGTGATCCACGGGCTCGCGACCAGGTGCGTGAGGTGGTACGTCTGGTAGGTCTGCGAGCCGATCTCGACGAGCTCGCGCAGCACGAACAGGACGTCGAAGAGCGGACTCTCGACGCCAAAGATGCCGCGCCGACCGAGTAGTTCGTACCAGACCCAGCGGTACATGCTCAGGATCCTTTGCTCACACCGTGCTGTGAGCCTTGTCGGTGCTGCAAGGGAGCCATCTACAGGTATAACAACTGGACTTGTGGTGTTGAAGTACGTGAACGCTAGTCGTCGCGACCGGATCGACGCCCACACTGTGCGCGCAGCCATGAGCACGTGCCAGCCAGAGAGCACGAGCATGTAGCCCGCGACTCGATTGAGCGCGTTCGGAGGCAGGAGGTCAAGCAGGTTGACGTAGTACGTCATTCCTTCCGACGCAAAGTAGCGGAACAGGTTGCTATAATGGAAAATCGTGAGCGCCACTGCGACTTGGAACGTGAGGATGGTGACCCAGGCCGCTCGGAACCAGAAGGTCGGGAGGTAGACGACCAGCACGTGCGCTCGCTGGAGTTGGGACTGCGTGCGCGTTGAGGAGGAGACCCCCGACGACGCTTTCCTGTTGGCTGGGAGCAGAGATCCGGTTGAGGTGATGTCGCTCCTGGACGCTGCGCGGGAGTTCACGACGTGCGTGGCGCTATAGAGAGACAGCGGGGGTGACGGGACACGAATCGGCATGATGGTCGGTCTCGTGTTCTTCAGGTTCTCCGCGTCTCAGATGATCGAAAGCTGAGCAGCAACACGCTCAACTCCAATAGTGCGTGTAAGTGCAGCAAAATGAAGACAAGAGCGATCTAAAGGAGGTAGTGCAGTATAAATAGAGGTAAGATTCACTGCGAGATGTTCACATGAGCAAAGCTGAGTGAGGTGTTCGTTCTGACATTTCGGATGTTGTTGCTTTTTGTTGAAAAATTGTTGACTTCATTCACACTGTTAGGATTGACTGAGTGACTGGTGATACGTACAGGTACTCACTATTTCAAGCAGCTGCAACATCGTCGTTCCTACCCAGAACAAAGTTACCGTCATGCACACAACAGGCAAGCAGCTCTCACACTCCTTCGAGGCTACTTATTCACTCATTCGTTCACTGACTTAGTAGGTCTTCGAGAACGTCTTGGTCTCGACCTTGGCGCCAGACTTGTTGTAGATGTTGTACGTGGTCGTGATCGTACGCGCCGCCATGTCGACCTCGTAGACCGCGTAGCCGTAGTTGCGGCTGTAGTAGACCTTCTCGGCTTTCGTACCCGGGGACGACTCGCCAAAGTCGATCGCGCGGCCGCCACCGCCGATGAGCGAGTAGTCGATGTTGTCCGCGCGCAGCAGCTGCATGTCGTGCTCGTGGCCGCAGATGTACGTCTTGACCTTGGCGTTGGCTTTCCAGATGTTGTTGAGCTTCTGCATGTTGCTGTCCGAGTTGTCACCGCGGCCGCCCTGCGAGTAGATGTGGTAGTGGCCGAGCGCGAACACGAACTCGGCGGTCGGATCCTGCACCTGGCTCGTGACCCACGTCAGGTCACTCGCGCCGACCGTGATCGTGTCGGTGAACACCATCTTGAACTTCTTGCCGCTCACGCCGGTGACGTCGACGCTGTAGAACTCGTCTGGCATAATCCAGTACTTGGCGCCGGGCTTGGTCGACTTGGAGAAGTCGATCTGCGCGTTTGAGTTGCCGTAGTGGTCGTGGTTGCCCAGGATCGAGAACCACGGTACGGTCAGCTTCGTGCCAATCGAGTACCGGTTGTACCACGAGTTGGTCCACTGCGCGTCGCTCGTGCTGCTTACGCCCAACGTGTAGAAGTTGTCGCCGGCGTTCAGGATGAAGTCGATGTTCGCGCTCTCGGCGAGGATGCCGTCGCGCACAGCATTGAGCGCAGTCGTGGCAGTTTTCTCTCCCCAGTCGCCGATGCCGACGAAGCGGATCTTGTCCGACGTGCAGCCGAGGTTCAGCAGCTGCGTGTTCGTGGACGTGGCAGTCAGTGTACATCGGCTGGCGAGCACGGTGGCATCCGCGGCGATGCTCGCGAAGTTGCCGCGCTTCTCCGCGACTTCCGTGGCGGTAGGCGATGCCACGAGTGGCACGTTGTACGCGATCGCGAGCTCTTCCACGGCTTTTTCAAAGCCCGCTTTTTCCGCCTCGGTCACCGTCGGCTCAAGCACATGAAAGAACGTCGCGAGCTTCTCCACGGCCTTGTCGAAGCCCTCGACGCGACTCGAGTCAGCAACGGCGGTGCCAGCGGATGGAGTAGCTTGAGCGGTCTCATTGACCTGAACGTTGGTGGTGGTGAGCACGTCAGCAGAGGTCATGAGGAGAGCCGAGGCGAAGAGCACGAGTGCCGATAGAGCTTTCGATCCCAGCATGATGCGAAATGGTTGGAGTCTTCTGTGGAGAGCTGTGGAGAGGACGAGAAAAATCTGATAGTGAAACCAACGGAATACGAAGAGATACACGCCTACGCGTGTCCAGTCCAAGAGCTCTCAATGTGGATGAGGGATCAAGGGGAGCAGCGTTGCAGTACTGTGTGCTCTGGGATAGCTCTCTGCGGGAGCTTCATCCAGGACTGGAACCTGGACACCAATCTGAGTCCGTTTCGTGTACGGCAGGTACGGTACTGTACGTCAAAGGAGCAACAGATTCGGTCGAATTGGGCGACAGTGGGCGACAGTGGGACCATGAGCGAGCCAAGTCAGACGCGCAGATTCGTTCGCAGGAAAAACGAACGTTACCCCCATCAACGTTGAATTTTGGTGGTGCTGCTTCGGTAAACCTTGTACATCATGTGCAGAGTGCACCAAGCATGGTGATGGTGGTGGCGTCACTTAACAAACAAATTCTAATGGGAGTCAACACCAGCAGTATGTCCCCATTTGGGAATTGAACTCCAAAAAGGCGTTGAGCGAGTGTTGTTCGCATTGTGCGCTTAGCTCTACGCTATCGGTATTGATTTCATCATCCAGGTCGTATTGTCACCCTTCTCAGACTGGTATTGTTCCGTGGGTTGCGGGAATCTTGATTGAAGAGTGATCTGAGTCTTGGATCCTTTTTTGAATTTGAAGAAGTGCACTTCACCAATTGTGAACCACCCACTCAGCAACTTCGTAATCGCACGGATGCCGCGTGCTTACTCCAACGAGTTGCAGTTGGTGATTGGTTTCTACTTCTGTCGAATCTAGACAATTGACGTGCAAACACGTTCCAGCGTCTTCGTTGCCTAGTAGGTGTCTGCGAACCACCCATTTCTCGCCCGCTGCGTGGCTGGAATTAAAAGTGTTTCACGCAGCCACTGCCTTCACGTTCCCTAGTCCCCCAAGTTCGCACTCAGCAGCGTTGCTCACTGGTCAATTGCATCACGTTGCAGCGTTCTATTGACCAGTAACCACGGCATACTTGGTATTGGGGTACTCGTCACGGATGCGAAGCGAATTGAAGAGAAATGCGGCGATACTCTTACGTACTTGGCGATGAAGTTCGCGAGTACTTGAATGGTCACTTAGTATTGCCGTTGATGACATGCAAGTATTGTTGCTTTGCCCGTCGAGCTCTGACCCGCATCGAGAGTTCTTGGTTAATGCGGGTGGATCCTGACGCTGACCGCCCGTGGTGTGTTAGGCGCAGTCTTTGCTGTACTAATGCAACAACGTGCAGTCTCTCGCTTGTGCGCTCGATTCGCGACCCTTGTTGCTATCATACTCGTATTGATGCTCTATCTCCAACCGCTGGCCTGTCACAGCCGCTTATTGCGCACAACTTGCCACAGTACAGTAGTAGTGATTTCTCGAGTTTGTCGTGCCGTGCTCGAGCTCCAGCCAACACATTACGAACGCGGAATATCTTTGAGCTCATGCTTGTGTATGAATGCCTTGAAGTGATCACTACGGGAGGCAGCTACTTGCATGCAACTGTAGTCGCATGCCGAGGTTTCCTGAGTGGATTTAAAGGGGTCTCAATATTGGCAAAGGCCACAACACACTTGGAAGAACGCACCATCAGCAATTGCATGCTGCTCTTTCTACAAGACAGTGCACATCATTGGCTTCAAGAGGTGATGGCAGGCCATTTAGTGGTTGTACACTACTGTACTACACAAACATACACGTAACATTGGGGTCATGACAGCAGGTTGCTCTGGATCAAAGTTCAAAAAGTGGACCTTCACTATAAAGTGAAGCCATTCACTATTGCACTCACTTCAACAGCCCACAACCCACAACCCAGCTGGGTGTTTGATAGAAACGTCTATGTCTAAATATCCCAACGCTTCTATGTCTAAATGCATCGTCCATTTTGATTGTGAATCGATCTTTTTTCACCAACAAGCGCGAAACAAGCAAGCACGGAGCTCCAGTTGGAAGAGCTCTTGACGGTTCATTCGCATCACTCGCTCTCTCGCATTCGCCATGGCAGCAGCAGCAGTCGACGCACCCAAGAAGCTCCGCCGCGCCACCTGTACGTTCTACGCTTGCTCTTTATTTACGTGTGTCAATAGTACTCTGCTGCGACTGCTACGATGCTAACTGCACGTCATGTCATCTCTCTCGTCGCCCACCCAATTCTCCTGCAGACGTGAAAGTGAAGGACCTGGCGCCAGGCTCACAGGGTCACAACCTCGTGCTTAAGGTGGTGTCCATCGCGCCAGTAGTGGAGAAGAAGCGCTACGACGGCAGCACGTCGCGAATCGCAGAGGCGGTACTTGCAGACGAGACTGGCTGTATCACGTTCACAGCGCGGAATGGTGCGAATGGCTGCTTCACTTGTGAAAGAATGGATTGGGTGCTGTGCTAACGATGCTATGTCTATATGTGTATGTGCTTGTATGTCTGCAGACCAGATTGATTTATTGAAGGAAGACGCAGTGGTGGTCGTGCGCAACAGCAATGCAGACATCTTCAACGGCTTCATGCGCCTGAATGTGACACAGTGGGGCAAGCTCTCCCCGCACCCGGACGGCATCGCGTCCACGCCCAAGGTGCCCGCGAAGGTCAACACAGAGAACAACGTATCTTCGGTCGAGTACGAGCTCGTGACGGTGGAAGACACAGTGGACGAATGAGTACGGCGTGCGTCGCCCATTCGACACCAATAGGACAGAAACAGACAAGTATGCGCAGCGCCATTTGTTTTAGGTCGACACTGCGCCGATCAGCCCAAGATAAGTCAAGACGACGAAGAAGATATCAATACAAGAAACAACGAATTTACACCCAGCTCCGGTGTCAAGATACTAGAGAAGCGAGCGCCGGTGATGTTGCTCCACGCAAAGACGGCATGGCGCATGGATAAATGAAGGTAGAAAGGTAGGAAGGAAAGCGGAGAGGAATGCAGGTATACGAACGAGCAGCTCAGGCGGTGTCCGAGAGTGCAGGTGAGTGCTGGTAAGCGCTGGTTTACGAAGAAAAGGTGGATCTTGTAGAGAGATCGCGTTGCCTGAGCATTCGCTTGCGAGGCTGAGCTAACTTCCACGCATCCAACGACCTCTTTCTTCACTGTGAGCATTTTCATTGTTTCACTATTCGCGCCATCATCATCAGATCATCGTCGTCAACACTGTCTGCTCACGATTGCTATCGTCGCGTCATCTCTCAATAGTAGCCCCATTACTTCAGCATGTGTACCACACCAGAAATATGAATACATGTCTGTACACAATGCAAAGTCAAATTCCGCATGTTGAATTTTGTATACTACAAATTGATTTGATAGCTACATGATGTAGGGTACATATTTATAATAAATCTGCAATAGCGTGATTGGCTGTTGGGAATGGATGGCGCGGCGGCAAAGCGCCGGTTGGAAGCGCAGCGCAAGCGCGCTCGCTGCCCAAGCGCGCTGAGCTCCGCCGCGGCCATTCCTGCTAAATCACAAGAAAGAAACAATGGGTGTTCGTACTAAGACCGTCAAGGGCTCTGCCATCAAGATCATCGAGAAGTATTACTCTCGATTGACTCTGGACTTCGACAACAACAAGCGTGTGTGCGATGAAGTCGCCATCATCCCATCCAAGCGCATGCGCAACAAGATCGCCGGTTACATCACCCACTTGATGAAGCGCGTGCAGCACGGCCAGGTGCGCGGCATCTCGCTCAAGTTGCAGGAGGAGGAGCGCGAGCGTCGCCTCGACTTCGTGCCAGAGGTGTCGGCTATCAACACCGAGAGCATCGAGATCGATAATGACACCAAGGACCTCTTGGCCCACTTGGACCTCAAGCTCGCTGGCGTCCACGTGCCACAGGTAAGCGCCCGCACCTATTATTCTGTATTCCACCCCAATGCCGGAGCCGATGAAAGAAAAAAGAGAGAAAACAAACAAAGCGCTTTCCGATCGAGAGACTCGCAAGACGATCTCTCGGAGAGCCTTTGATCGGTGTACCCATTGCAATCACTGACTCGGAAGTGCTCTCTCTCTCTCTCTCTTGAGAGTGGTGGAGCGTGCTCTCTTGGTTATCGCAACGCATACCCACTCGTGGAACTACTGCTGCTGTGTGAGCGTGTGAATGCGATTGAGGTGTATGCTCTTGAACGTGCGAATGCGGGCAAGAGCTCTCTCTTTGTGCTTCTACCACGCAGCGCTTCATGGCAGCAGCGCAGTCCCCCCGTTTGTCTTCTCTGCAATCTCTCATCGGCTCCTTCGGCATCGTTCCTCGCGAATGGTCTGAGGTCGCAGCCTGCTAACGTTGACGTGTCTCTTGCTTTATCATGAACAGCCAAAGACCCGTGAACACCACCACCACCGCAACTAGGAAGTTTCAGCAATGGAGCCTCTAGTGTCGCAGCAACTGGTAGATTGGACCGGGCAGGAATGGCAACTTCGGACAGGGAACCTTAGTCATTTGCTAATGAACTAAATTGAACCGCCGATCCCATTTTGATCTTTCTTAAACCACTGGTGTTCTCTCCTGTTGCGTGCTGTTGGCTGCTCTTGGTCATGTTAAAACTCGGTGGACTGCTTCATAATGGAGAAGAACTCGGTCTGATCGATCTCGCCATCCTGGTTCTGATCGAACTCGTCGATCATCGCCTGAAAGGGACAAAAGGACAGTTAGACAGTCAGCTGCCACATTGGATTAGCGCTCTTTGTGTGAACCTCCACGCACAACTTCACCTGCAGCTCATCGTCGCCCAGGTTCTCACCCAGTTCCTTCGCGACGCGCCTCATTTTCTGAAAGAACATATCCACACGACGCAGATGATTAGCGCAGGGCTTCGACTATAACTCTTTCTATCTGAGCTCCCAGCTCACCCGCAGAGTGATTTGACCGCTTCCATCTTCGTCAAACAGCGCAAACGCCTGTCAGAGCAACAGCACCAACCGCAAAGGCATTAAAAGGCATCATTAGACAACCTGCCAGTCTGACACAAACCAATTACAGTCAATTGCAACACCTCACTCTTGCGATCTCTTCATCGGGATCTCGAGCCAGGATCTTTCGTCGCACTAACAATCACAGTATCACAAGTGGAGAACCGTAAGGAGGAAGTAGCCAACGAATTAAAGCTCTCTGCAATTTGGTAAGCCACGAACTGATCTCCATGTAGTCGCTGAACTCAATGCGACCCGAGCGGTTTATGTCCACCTCTTCCACGAGCTCCAGCACCTCGCGCTTCTTCACCTGGAACCCCAACGCGCGCATCAGCACCTGCATTTACAACCATATCGTGTAATCAGTCACCCCCCCCCTCCCCCCGCATCAAACACAATGCAAAAAAGCGTCGACCTTGAGCTCGTGGTAGTCGATGCTGCCGTCTTTCTCGGCGTCAAAGAGCTCGAACGCCTCCTTGAGCTCTTTCTTCTGGTCGTCCTGCAGCTCCTGTTTGGCGCGGCGGTGGCGCGTGTGCGCAACGCCAGCAGAAGCGCCAACCCCAACGCCAACGCCACTGTTGCGCCCGCCTCTCAGTGCACTGCTGCTGCCACTTATGCTATTGCTGTTGTTGTTGTTACTGCCAGCGCTGCTGCGGCTTCCACGGAGCGCGTACGAACCACTCTCAGCGCGGCGCATTCTTGTCTTGTATCTCCCGAAATGCTTGCCGCACGCCCTTTGGAGATCACTTTTAGTGAGATCCACTGAGTGACACGTCACTCGAATGAACTCCGCAACATTATTTTTCGCGGGCAGTTGTTGGCAACAATTCCATCATCACCACAGGAATGAACACCAAGATGAACGTGGCGGCGTTCTCGACGGGCATCTCTATCCGATGGCCGCACGCTGACCGCATGCACGCGGCAGCGACCGTGGGAGCGTCTCCGTTCGCAGATGATCTGCCTTCTCCGTCGCCACCAGCTGCAGCGTCAGCCTCTCATCGTAGCGATAAGGACGACGACAACGTGAACGCGGTCAAGAAAGCAAGCGATGAACAGCAGCAGGTTGAGCTCCCAAAATCGACTGTGAGAGCCGCCATGTACGCCTCCAAGAGCGACGAGGAGAGCTACGGTGCGTGCCAGGAGCTTGCGTACCAGTACGCCGTGGAGCAGACCAAGTCGGCGGTGCGTACCGTGCTGCTTAAGGCGAACACCAACTGCTACCACCAGGTGCTCAAGTACTTTGATAAATACATGAGCGCCTCGACGTCAAAACCAGTATCAGCAACAACGTCGTCCTTGAAGAGCGCGCTGGACTCCTTGGTGGCGTTTCCAGAGTTCCATGGCTTCCCCACAGCGGCGATCGTCGCAGGGACGGACGCGACGTTCAGCGAAGTGTGGGTGAACCCGCTCTGCCAGGTGCTGCAGCGCTCGTTCCCGCTGATCTTTGTCGTGCGCGAGGACTTCCAGAACGCGCGGCGCATCGTCGAGTGGATGGTCGAGCAGCTGGACGCCGTCAAGCGCGCGCGGAAGAGCGAGGAAGCCTGGCTCATGGACCTGATCGACGCGTTCGACATGCTCGAATCGCCAGCGGAGGCTGCAGAGAAAGCGGAAACGCATGCCACAGGCCGTCTAGCGTCACTACGTGATCGATCGACTCTGTCATTGTCATTACGAGGCGGGTATGCTAGAGATGCTGCTGGTGGTGGTGACGCGACATCGTCGAAGAAGCAGAGAAGAAGAGCCGATGGTGACGACAATCGCAACGATGATGACTTTGTGGGGTTGGAGGACGATGAAGACAGTGACGATGACGACGATAGTGACAGTGACAGCGGTGGCTGGAAGCGAAGCTCTCGGAGGAAGCGCAAACGCTCTAAAGCAGCAGCGCCATCCTCAGCTGCTGCTGGTACTCAGACATACTTGAAGTGGACGATGGAGCAGCTTCTCGTGCGCGTTCAGACGGATTTAGAGGTGCTCATGGGCGAAAACGACCCCTTCAAGATGTGGATAGCGACGCTGTGCGATCTCGTTGACGTCAAGCTGGACAGCGAGCTGCAGAGCTCCAGCGGTGAGGGAGATTTGGAACATTCGCTAAAGTGCTACAATGAAGCCATCGACTGGCTGAAGAAGCGCATTGTCGCCTGTCGCTCACTCCCATGCAACATCAATGGCAGTAGTGCTACTCTTGGCCAGTCAACGTCCGTGAAAGTGTGCTCGACCGAGTTCTCGTTGGCGCAGATCCTGCACCAAGTGATGAGCAAGTTCCTCGCGTTCCTGGATGACTTCGTGTCTGCAGCAACTGATCAAGCAGCCTCTATCAGTGTGGGTGAATCGGATCTCTACGCAGTACGCATCGCCAAAGAGTGTGAGCTGCTGAACCGCTGGCGCCGACGCATGACCGGGTTCCTCAAGCGCCACGAAGACTACTACCAGCTCCACCACTACAATGCCAAGCAGTACAAGAACGACCCGCGGAAGCCGTTCTTCCTCATCTGCATCGAGCAGCTCGAAGCGTTCAACCAGCAGGTACTGGACGACTTTCTCGTAATCTGGACCAATTTCTCACGCCAAACTGTGCTTGCAACAGAGGGCAACGATGACTATCAGAAGAAAGGCAGCATCGCTGAAATTGGTTCGCGCATGGGGTTCATCGTCGGCGTCGCGTCGTCAGCGTCTCCGGCGCTGCGTCACCTGAACCTGTCGATCGTCTCGCAGATCGACATGCAATTTTTCTCGCTAGAGGACTCGCGCAAGTGCTTCGACGACATCCTCGAAGCGCTGATCGTCGACACGAACCTGCCGCTCTGTCTGAGCGGTGACGTCATGCGCTGGGTCGCTGGTCGCCATCGGACGACGCAGTCGATCACGATGTTCATCCACGCGCTTGAGTTCCTCTTCTTCACGCACTTCAAGCACGTGAAGTGGAGTTTCCTGAGCCATTTCTGCCTGGAGGCTCACTGGAATAAGCCGCTGCAGAGCGTCCTGGCGCCGTCCAAGCGCATCGCGCAGTGGATGCGCCGCACCAACTTCCAGGCGTCGACGATGCACGACTACCTGCTGCTGTTCAGCGACCCGAAGCTCGACCAGTTGCGGCAACTTGTGTTCCCCGTCGTGAAGCCCGATGGCGATTGGCTCGAAGTGTTGCTGGACGAGGTCGCGTGGCTGCGGGAGCAGCGTGCGAACTGGGCGGTTGGCTGGAAGTGCTTCCGCGCGGCGTGCTCGTGGCTCGATATCACTCTCCAGGGCGACGAGTTCACGTCGTACCTCGCTTCGGCGCTGGACGGGAAGCTTGCGAACACGACAATGATGCACGTGATCACGCAGAAGCTTGAGAGCTGCTCATTTCGGATCGTGTCGTGTCTGATTGAAGATTGGAAGGCAATCTGCCAGTCATCTAGTGCGTCTGGAAAGAGAGGGAGCCCTAAGAACTCCGAGGAGAAGGACGATCATTGTCATCGAAACCCGCTTTCCGAGCTCGTGACGCTATTGGGCGAGCTCGTGCTGCTCTGCCACTTCGCGATGCAGACATACACGCAGCCGACGACTCAAAAGATGCTCCCGAAGCTCCGCCAGGAGATCAAGAATGCGTTCAGCGACAAATTGATCGTTGGGCTCGTGCAGTCGCCATGCACGCGGCTGAGAAGCAGCCAGCAGGTGCTCCAATGGATGACCGTCACAGACGTGGAGACGCTGGAGAATCGACTGCATTTCAACTACTACGACAGACTCAAGGAGCTGTTACTAGAGATGGACGAGGGCGAGCACGGCGGTCACGCTGGGGGTACGTCCTGGATCAATGACGTGAGCCTCGCGTTCCTCTACTACCAGGAGAGTGCCGGCATCTACCTGAGTCTGAGCGACTGGTACGAGACGTTCGCGGACGCGCTGGAAAACGAGTTTGATGTAAGCGGCAGCAAGAAGAAAAAGATGATCAAACCGAGCGCGGAGGAGCAGGAGCCGATCGACATCGAGACCAAGGCGCGCTTCCTGCGCGCGTTCTGCACGCTGCGCCACTGGGGCTTCGTCAAGAGCATCGGCAGCAGCGAGAGCGACACGATTGAGAAGGTCGTGTTTATTTAAACGAAGAGAACAAGAGGAAGCAACCTATAGAGTACGATAGAGACTGCGACTTGCATATAGAACAGCTTTTGTTTTGTGAGAGGCATATTACTATTATAATAGAGGGGAGGAGATGTAGAGACAGGAAGGAATGGCATGGCGCAGACTTCGCGACGAGCACTGGGAAGCGACGTGTCGTGGTGATGCTGGGATTTACCAATACGGCACCGTGTCGTTCTCTTGTGCGCTGTGAGCTTCAGCAGTTGGCTGGCCGAATCCAATCTGCATGTGAATGTTTCGTCTTCTTTGTGTTTAGCTTGCATTTAATCTTCGCCCCGCTCAATAGCTGCTCAACAAAAAAGAAGTAGCCAGACACACAACATAGTTCAGTACACATACACGTCCACATATCCTCATAAGAAGGCTGCGATCAGATAAGCAAGGGATACAAAGACGCACCGCCTGTGTTGTAATGCAGCAGCTTCTCGATGAGGTCGACGTGCGTAAGCATCATGCGGCGGCAGCAATAGCGCTTGAGCGAGAGCTCGTCCAGCGCGTCGCGCTCCGTGTAGTCGGCGCGCAGCAGACCCAGGTACGTCTCCCACTTGTTCGCGAGCACCTTGCCGCACGTGAAGCAGCGGACGGGGACGATCATTCTGTCTTGCTTCTTCTTGCTCTTCGCGAATGGCGACTGAAGGCAACCTGCCTGTTGTATTGGGGAGCTTTGAGCTTTGGCTCAAGGGAGTTAGCGACGATTGGGCCGCCAGCCAACAGCTCCACGCTCACTTTCAGCCAATCATCGGCTATGAATCTCAATTTCAGCCTATGAGGAGGACATGCGTACCATGAATGCACTCAGTAAGTACGAATGCGGCTTTTCTGTGTGTGATTGGGTGGTGCGGTTGGCTCATTCAAATCTGGAACGAGCACTGCGCGCAAAGAAAGTTGCAGCAGAAGCAGGCGAACGGACGGACGGAGCATGGCGCGCGCGGACGAGAGCGCCAAGGAGAACTGCACGCTGCAGCAGAACGCGTCGGCAGCACCAGCACCAGTACCTTTCGGAGATGAATTAGCTGCATATGTGGCTGTGGCTCAGAAGAAGAACCCGTACGAAGACCTCTCGCCTCAACAGCGGATGCAGACCATGGAGCTGCTAGACAACGCGACCGTTGAGAATCAGGACGAGAACGCGGACTACGGGAACACGATGAAAACAGCAGTGACAGATGGTAGAGGAATGTCTATTACTGCTGCTGCTGTTGCTGGAAAAGAAGAACAGCAAGACGTTGAGACGCCGGTGGAGAAGCGTAAGGAACCGCAGCAACCGAAGGAAGACGCCGAGGATGTGACGATGCAAGACGATCCGGCGAAAGAAGAAGAGCAGAGGGCGGAAGAGGTTGCTGTTGCAGCGAGCGCTTTGATGGAAGAGAACGCAACAGCAGCAGCAGAAGAAGTGGTTGTTGAGGTGGAGCAGGAGAAGCAGATCGAGTTGATTGAAGAGCAGACGAAACAGCTGGACGAACAAGCACCAGTACCAAAAGATGCGAATGTTGCTTTGGAAGCTGCGGACATGCTGCAGCAGATCGTGCCGATTTTGGAGCTCGAAACACGCTCCGAACCAGACGCGCTTGCTGCTGGTGACGCTTCTACTCCACCAACTGTCGCTCTTAATGCAGAGAAAGATGTTCAGTCGACACCAGACGCAGAGATGGAGATTCCAGAGGTTGCAGATAAATCATCCGCAACAACAATGGTCAAGACGATAACGACAGTAGATCCAGCTGAAACTCACGGGCTTGACGATGTTGCTGTCGCTGACCCAACTGGCATTCATGTGACAGAAGAAGAAGAAGCCCAGCCGACATTGGATGCGGAGATGGAGACTACGACGGTCCCAGTCGAATTGATCGAGACGACCGCAGACCCTACAGAAGTGCTTGTGCTTGCGGACGATGCTACCACTCAACCAGCTGTGGTTCTTGCGCCAGAAGAAGAGGCTGGACAGACACGAAACGCAGAGATGGAGACCTCAGAGATCAGAGATGAAGTGTCCGCAACAACGGTGGTTGGGACTACTGCAGTAGCAGACTTGAGCACTGTCACTCTTGACTCAGAAAAAGAAGCTCAGATAACGCTGGACACAGAGACGGAGGCTTCAATGATCTCTCTCAATTTGACTCGAGCAACAGTGTCTGAAACACCGTCAGCGATAGCAGACTCAACGGAAACCCAACCAGTGGAGACTGTTTTGTATGAAGATACCACAAGTGAGCAGTGGTTTGTGGACGACGACGGGAACGCCGACGATGATGACGAGCTGATCCCGATTATCACGGAAGGGCTAAGCGATGACGACGATGACGATCCTGTGTTTGTGGGCACGACGAGCACAATGGACACTTTCAAGCTGGACCCGAACGCGTCGTCAAATGAAAGTGCGAAGCGGAAGCGAGCATCTGATGGCGGCGAAAGCGACTCGACGCTCGTGCTCGATAGTGGCTCTGAACATGAGAAGAGCAACTTGAGCAGCTCGAGTTCCAATAGCAGCAACTCCAGTGATAGCAGCAGCGACAGTAACTCCAGCGGGAGCGAGAATGATTCCGACAGCGATGACAGGAAGCGAAAGCGAACTGCAACCAAGAAAGCTCGTCGTGATCCACCTTCGTCTCGTGCTGAAGCGAAACCGAAGAAGCCGAAAGCTGCACGTGTGCGTCGAGTAATTCCACCCGAGTACTTGGCTTTTGGCAGTGTCGATCGCGACGGACGCGAGTTCCCGATATTGCGCGGGACGTACAAGATCAAGAACAATCGCCGCGCAGTGTTTTCCGGCCACTGGGGGTTCAGCGAAGCTGATTTCGCAGCGGGTGGCGACCGCGTGAGCAAGTTTGAGTACACGTCCGTCCCGCTTCACGGTCGCCGCAATTCCGATCGCCGTCCGTTTTCGGGAAAGTACAGCGGGTACTTTAATTTCCGCCAGTTCAGCGGCAAGATCATCCGGATCAAGGAAGGCCAAGTGGAGCTGAACTTTCTGAAGATGCCACGCGAGGACCGGTTGAGCGGTGAGGAAGACGATGATGACAGCGACGACTACTACGAGGAGAACGAAGCGGCGCACTCGTACGCTAAGTACGAAGTGTATGGCAAGGGCAAGAACCAGTTTGGTCGCTTCCTCATCCGAGGGTACCTAAACCCCGCGGCGGGGACCATCGGTGTGCGAAGAAAGTATTTAGATTAGGATTCGAATTGTTTATCAAGGTGGCGGGAGTTACCGATGTGTCTGTGTGGTAGGTTCGTCAAGGAGGTTGGTTGTAGGTATGTAGTGGAAGTGTGATTGAGTGTGCTGATGGATAAAGGGATGATGTTGAGTTCCTGATTGTTACTTGGCTCATTTGATCCTCTTCTCTCCTTCGGTTTGTTTCGATTCCTGCATTGAGCTTCTCATTTATCAACAACGGAAATTCCACACATTCCGCCGTTGATTGACGCCAGCGCATGCGTGTCAAGCCCGTCACTATTTCCGATTGCGCAACTGAAGTCCCTCTGTACGAGTTTCTTTGTGTTGGGCACTCACGCGGGGGAAATGTAGGATGGGACCTTCGCATTATCAGCGAATCAGCGCGCGTACTGGTGCGAAACCGCCACGCGAACTCTAGATAGAGATCTGATTGGCTGTTACTTCCCAATCAGCGTCCGTTAAACAGCCTCGTCGCCACGTGCGCGCAAGCAAAAGAGAGAGGATGCGTGTGCTTGACCCATTCCGCCTCCAAGCTCATCAAAACAAGGTACATTTTGCTCAATTCCCTCCCATAAAATAGCTTCAAATAAACCATGTTTTGGATGAGAAAATCCGAATCACTCTTGTTTTGATATTTCCCACGAAAGATGAAGCTGCATGGATCTGCCCAAACTTAGCTTCCACCCAGACACACTCACTCCAACAGCTCAGAGCGCCAGACGCCCACGCGCTCTCTCATTCGCCAACTTGGGAGACCGCCGCCACATCAGCACCACCGCCCCAGCAAGATGCTCTCGACCGCCAGCCGCCGCCTCTTCACCGCCACGCGCTCGTCGCAGCGCAGCGTGCACATCGCCAAGGACATGACCGAGCTCATCGGCAAGACGCCGCTCGTGTACCTCAACCATGTGACCGAGGGCTGCCACGCCAAGATCGCCGTCAAGTGCGAGTTCATGGAGCCGTGCGCGTCTGTGAAGGACCGCATCGGTCTCTCGATGATCAAGTCGGCTGAGGCCAGCGGCAAGCTGAACAAGGACACGCTCATCGTCGAACCAACCAGTGGCAACACCGGTATCGGCCTCGCGTTCGCCGCCGCCGTGCGTGGCTACAAGCTCACGCTCGTCATGCCAGACTCCATGTCCATGGAGCGTCGTATCCTCTTGAAGTCGTTCGGCTGCAACGTCGTGCTTACCCCTGGCGCTCGCGGCATGACTGGCGCGCTTATCAAGGCTGAGGAGATTGTCAAGAACACCCCGAACGCCATCTCGTTGGGCCAGTTCGACAACCCAGCGAACCCACAGATCCACTACGAAACCACGGGCCCTGAGGTGTGGAACGACACGGACGGCCTCGTTGACTTCTTCGTCAGCGGTGTCGGCACTGGCGGTACCATCACCGGCACAGCGCAGTACTTGAAGCCAAAGAAGCCAAGCGTGAAGATCATTGCCGTGGAGCCAGAAGAGAGCCCAGTGCTCTCGGGCGGCAACCCAGCTCCTCACAAGATCCAGGGCATCGGCGCGGGTTTCGTGCCAAGCATCCTCGGCCGCGACTTGATCGACGAAGTAATCACCGCCAGCGTACCAGAGTCGTTCGCGATGGCCAAGCGTCTTGCTCTGGAGGAAGGCATGCTCGTCGGTCCATCGTCCGGTGCCGCCGTCGTCGCCAGTTTGAAGTTGGCCAAGCGCCCAGAGAACGCCGGCAAGCTGATCGTGACCATCCTGCCAAGCTTCGGCGAGCGCTACCTCTCGTCGCCACTCTTCGACGCTGAGCGTGAGTTCGCTGCCAACTTGGAAACCTCGGCTCTCCCAGACCCAAAGTAAGTAAGTGGACGAGGGATGGTGGTGATGAAGACCATGTAAGTAAGTATGCAGAGAAAACAACAACAAAGAAAACGAATGACACAGATGCAGCGAACGAAGAACGTATAATCGATTGTGTCTTTGTGCCATGGCGATCGTTTTGAGAGTTGCGCAAGGTTGTTTGTCGTTTACGTCTCATGTATTCCACAGGCCGAACGCTGCTCTTCACCTCTGCGATACGCTCAGAACCAACGGAGTCGCCGAGAGTATTATTGGCTACAGTTGCAAGCCCGTCCAGGCTACGAATCGCTCACCCTCGCACGGTGCGTGTCTGCATGGTGAAGAGTGCCGTCGGTGGTCAGTGGCTTCATTTTTGATTATGTTGCACATCAAAATGGCGTCGCCCCTCACTATGATTGGCTATGGATTTCTTCTACCATCACTCTTCCCTGTTGAAGTTCACTGCAAGCTCCCTTGAAGCGCGTCCGCCTTTTACGAGCCAAAAGAGAGATGCTGCGTCATGTTCTCAACTTGAGCCACTCGATTCCCATCAAACGCGCCCAATGACGCGGCTTCACGTCCAGTAGCAATGGTGATTAGAAGAGCGTTGAAGCGTCTTCCTGCCGTGGTGACAGAGACTGCTTGCTCTCTGTCTATGGCGGTCAGAGTGGCTTCCAGACCTGCAACCGGTTGATATCTCTCGGTAGTCGATGCAATGCACTCATCACTTGCTCGCCTTGCTGAATCTATGACGAGTGCTGAGAAGGCGAATCGAGTATTGTTTGAGGAGTGCTAGAAATGTTGCTGAATGGCTTCGATGGCTTCGGACGACTTGACCTCTTTGCAGTTCTCTTGGCAGAGCTGGAATGCGTGCGCGTGGATGAGATATCCACCCTGGTGCCATACAGCCCACACAATTTCTCAAGCAACCCTCCAAATCGCCTCGTGCTGCAAATAATGAAGCCGTTCTGTCGAGTTGTCTCCATCCTGGCGGCGCCACTCCTTGCTTCTCACTTTGTCCCAGTCGATTGCGCGAACTTGAGATCGGGAAGTGGGCAACTCGTGCCATGGAACCCACCTCCTCAAGTCACGCAGAGCCCTGAGTCCATGCACCAATTCGTCGACGCACTACACGACCTCAAGCTCGCACAAGACCGGATTTCGAGAGATTTTCAGAAGCTCTTCGCGTCGATTAGCTCGACGGTGGGCGTGTTTCACGAGTGGGGGAGCGGACTCACAGGTGATTTCCCCCAGCTGCTGAAAAATGCGCTCTTTGCGAGCTCCGACATACAAAAGAAAGACCCACATCAAGAAGATGACGGCGGGAAAGACCTGCTCAAAGCAGTGAGTGTCTGACGGACGGAAAGGTAGAGAGTACGCTCGACGTAGAATTTGAAGTAGACCTAGCTCGCTACATGTGGCGAAAAAGACATTTGTAGCAAACGAATAAGGTGTTTCTGATCATAAATGCATTATTTTCTCACCGCTCGCTTGTGTAATTCTTTGTCATCTGCGTGTGAATACAAGGCTATGGATATGCATCAACAACGGTGTTTATTGTGGCAGCACTTTTGGCAGACGATGGCAATGCTATCGTATCGATCCAATAACCGATCGCGACATTTCAAAACGAGAGTACTTGTACGCGCACAGCCGTACCTTATGCAATTGGAAGCAAGAAAGTAGTGGAAATGAACATCAATACCTTTGTTGCTGTTGTTGTCACGATCTTTGTGTCTGTGTGTGTTCTCAAGGCAACATGCTAAACCTGTAAATATAATGGAAGAGTGCTGGAGTACCTGTGCTAATAGCGCGGCTCGTGCAGATACGGCGTCTGCGTGTCTACGCCGGGGTTTCGCCGCTCAAAGTAGCTCGCACGCTCGCGCATGCGCTCCGACTGGAACTTGCGCAGCTGGCGCAGGTAGTGGCACTCGCGCAGCAGGTTGTTCTTCGCGGCGTAGTTGTGATTGGCTTCGCCTCCCTCCATCGCGTCTTGGCCCTCCACCTCCATCGGCTCTGCTGCTGCAATTGCTGTCCATTGCTGCACATGGTTAGTAGAGCTCCACGCGGATCGAGAGGCTAACAGCAGTACAATTAGCACAAGCCCATCAGTACAGCGTCAACATATCAACCCGCACAGTGTCAACAGAGATCCAGGCGCTCTAACCGTCGTAGTCGTGCGCGAGGCGCAGCTTCTTCATCTCCTTCTCGATAGGCTCGCCTTGGAGGCCGTTGTGACTGCCGTTATAGGAGCTGTAGGCAACTGTGTTGTGCTCGTCGTCATCTGCACTGCTGCTCTCCATGGGTCGCCACTCGCGCTTACGTCCTGCGCCGTTGCCGCCGTGCTGCATCTTTGCGGGCTGCACTTGCTTCTTCGCTGCTGCAGCTTTTTGAGCTTTGTTCTCGGAAGACGATAAACGCTGGAAGTTCCCGTCAAAATAGCGCATCACACTAATGTTCAGCTTCATTTTTTAGTTTATAGGATTTATAAAGTGATTGCAGTGCTGTAGTCACTTGCCAAAGTACGAATGGCCCTGTTGACTTGGTTTTTGTACTGGACCGTGACGCCTCCCTGTCGCTTGTTTCAACTTGCGGAGGGTGAAAGAGGCTACGCCCGCACTAACTTAGAGAGTTTTGGTCAAGTCTCGGAATCGGCGCGCCAGCCAATCAGATTTCTTCCTTTTTACCTTCAAATTGATATCAGATTGGTGGATTTTCATTAAAAGAGTGAGTTGATCAGCTAGGTATACGCTAGCTGATTTTTGTGCCACTGTAGACAGATTATTGAGTTTATAAGGTAGCAAATTTCTCCGCAAGGCTCCGGACAAAAGGAAGAAGCAGCAAGCGGTGACTGACTGCCTGACTACTACGCTGTTGCAGGCCGCCATTTGTCGACCCCCGTCCAGTTCAACGACAACCAGTGTGCTCCATGTATGGAGTTTGCGCACCGAAACCGGATAGGATGTGGGGATAGGTCAGACCTTGAATCGAAAGGCTCAAAATCCATTGCCTGATCCTAAAGCTGCTGGTTTAGGTTTTCCGGATCAGTCATTGTAAAAAGGATTCCCTATTAGGAGCTTTTGTAGCAGATGTTGAAAATGAATTTTGACACAAAACTCCTATTTGGAGTTCCTATTTGAAGCTCCAGCTGAAAAGGGATTGCTGAGCCTGAAGGCTTTTTTGGGACATTCATCATTCATCATCAAGACTCAAAACCACAGCAGCTCAGCTCAGCTCATTCAGCGTACTCACAAGCGAGCGAGCGAGGCGAGAAGGAAGGAAGGAAGGACGGGTTTCGCTACAGTAATGCATGGCTCTCTGCTTCACTCTGGGAGCACGACCCCAGGCGCCATTAGCAGCATGACGACGTCCTCCCCAGCGAGCCCCCTGGTGGTGTCCATGTCCGCGGCCCTCGCGTCGCCGTCGCCAGTACTCCCGCCTGCGGCTGCGAACGGCAAGGAGGCGTCGTTCACCGCCCCATCCTCACGAGCGATCTCAGGTGTAGAATCCCGCGCGAGCATCTCGAGAGTGTCCAGCGATGCGAGTGCGCATGCGTCTGCGGACCGCATCCCGCACGACGTGCGCCTCAAGTTCCACTGGGAGGGCTACTTGCAGAAGCGCTCGGACTGGCTCAAGCACTGGGAGACGTACTACTTTGTGCTCAAGGGCCGCGCGCTCTACTGCTACTTGTCGGAGGAGGACGCGCGCCAGCAGCCAGAGAAGTCCAAGATCAAGAAGGGCAAGTTCGGCTTCGCCGACCGTGTGACGCTCATCAAGGTCTGGGACGTTGAAGAGACCGCGCCGCAGCAGCAACAGTCCAACTCGCAGTCGTTGCCGTCGACGCCAAAGGAGCAAACGCAAAGTAGCTCGGAAAGTTCAACCGTCTCGCCGTTCCGATTCACGCTGGAGACTGAGAAGGGCCACCAGCTGCACTTCCGCACCAACTCAGAGGCAGCCAAGCACGTGTGGCTCCAGTACGCAGCGAACGCCGTGGCCGACTACGACGCCGCCGGCACGCTCCGTCCGCAGACCAAGCGGCTGCGGACGAATGTACCGGACTTCTACAACGCGTACGAGTACCTCTACGCCGCGCTTTGTGACCGTGTCGACGCGGATCTATACGACACACCGGCGTCATCACAGGGGTTCACGCCGCAATCCACAGACCGACTAAGCATGTCGGGCAACGGCAGCAGTAGCAGTAGCAGTAGCAAGAAGATCCAGTCGTTCTTTGCCCCCGTGGCGCCGAACCAGCCGATCAGCAAGTGCAACGTTGTGCCGGCGCTCGACCACACGGTCATGCGCTTCTTCTCGCTGCTGAGTCCCGACATCATCCTGCGCTCAAATTACCTGCCGATGGTGCACTTCGCAGGCAAATACCGCGGCTACGGCGGCGTGCTTGAGTACTTTACGCGGCTCTCGCAGTCGGTGCGCTTTGAGCAGTTCATCGTCGAGAAGATCGACATCGAAGAGGACGAGAGTAGCTCGGCGAAGCACAGCCGCATCCTCGTGGTCTCGGGAAGGGAAACCATGCAGGTGCGCTACAACCAGACGACATTCATGCAGCAGTGGACGCACAAGCTGCACTTCAAGCCGAACGCGGGCGGGCTCGTGAGCCGCTGGGAGATCTTTGGCGACGTCGTGGCGTCCAGCGTGGTGTTCAAGACGCCCGGTTTCACGACGAACCTCACACTGCCGTCGCTCTCGGAGCGCATCCGCGAGTCTTTTGTCGGCGGGTACATCGTCACAATCAACCTCCAGCAGATTGCCGGCGTCCGATCGAGAGAACTACAGAAAGATGTGAGTGTCTGTGCGCTGAACATGAAATGTGTACACATGAGATGGTGGCTAACGTCGGTTTTGTGATTGTGGGTATGCTAGAAATTCTTTGTGCGGTGCTCGCTGGACACGAACGAGTTTGAAGGAGTTTGGCACACGGAGGCGCAGTCTCGATCGGTGGCTCCAATTGAAAGCCGAGCAGACAGTGTTCCGTTGGCTACTCACGCGTCACAACAGAGCGCCGGTGACGATACGCTCACGTCGCTCGTGTACATTTACAACCAAGAGTTGTATCTGCAGTTTGACCGGCTATCGAGAGACGATAACACGATTCTGCTGGTTGAATTTTGCCGTGAGTCGAACCGCGAGGTCGTGTCGCGCACGCATGTGAACATGGCGAGTTTTCTCAACCACCAGATTGAAAGAAACATGAGCAGCAGTCGCAGACGCTCGCAGCAGCGCACCAAAGAGGAGGAAGATGCGCTGAAGGGGTTGCAGAGCTACGTCCTTTCGAACGACTACCAGAGCTTCTTCGGGAAGCTCACGATCGGGCTCAAGATCTCTTCGCTCTCTGCAGCGAGACGCCAGGGAAGTTCGCGTCGACAGTCGTCGCAGCGCATGTCTGGCAATCGTGACAGCAGCATATACAGTAACCGTGACAGCAACATTTCAGAAGACTTGGGTGAGTTAAATGTGCGCGACTCGAGAGAGAGTCGAGGTTCGGGCTTTCGAGCGTTTGCCGCAGCCAAGCTTGCCTCCGCAGCGTCCCCCGGTCCTCCACAAGAAGACATCATGCACCAGTTCATCATCAACGGCGTTCGGTATCAGCTGGCGGAGAAGTACCGCATGGTTAAGATTGTTGGCAAGGGCACGTACGGCGAAGTCATCGCTGCGAGCGATTTTGTGAACGGTGGCACGTATGCGATCAAGAAGCTGGGCCAGTTCCTCCGCCACCCGAAAGTCGCGATGCTGGCGCTGCGCGAGATCAAGTTGATGAACGAGATCGGTGCGCACCCGTGCCTGATGGAGATCCACGAGCTGCAGCGACCGCTGGACTACGACCACTTTGAGGATCTGTACATCATCCAGCCGCTCATGGAGATGGATTTATGCCGCATTATCCACTCGAAGGAGCATTTGAGTGATGACCAGATCCAGTACTTCATCTACCAACTGCTCTGCGGCATCAACTACCTGCACTCGGCAAACGTGCTGCATCGCGACCTAAAGCCCAGCAACATCCTCGTGAACTCGGATTGCCGTCTGAAGATCTGCGATTTTGGACTCGCGCGCCACGCGAATGATCGAGATCTGGAGGAAGGACTCTCAGAGTACGTGGTTACGCGCTGGTATCGCGCGCCAGAGTTGCTGCTCGCAAATGCGTACACGAAAGCCATCGACATGTGGTCGATTGGGTGCATTTTCGCCGAGCTTCTCGGTCGACGGATCATGTTCCCGGGCAAATCGTACGTGGACCAACTGAAGGTGATCATCGAAGTGGTCGGCACGCCGACGACGTTCAACTTCTGCGACAACCCAGTCGCTCGCCGCTTTGCCGGGCGTCAATTTCTGATCCAGAGCGAGAAAGTAGAGAAGGTCGACTGGCAGAAGATCTTTCCCGAGGCAAACCCGGAGGGTCTTGACTTGCTCGACAAACTGCTCCAGTTCGACCCAACAAACCGCATCACGGCCCAGGAGGCACTAGATCACCCGTACGTGAGCCAGTGGCGAGATGCGCAAATGGAGAAGCCGTGTCACACAGAGGTCGCGAACAAGCTCACGCAGTTTGACTACTCGCAGATTCCGTGGGACGCGCAGACGCTCAAGGACTATTTGTACGAGGAAGTGATGAAAACGCAGCGGCTCCCGGGCTCGAGCAATGACCAGTTCTATCGGACGTTTTGAGAAAGAGAAACGAGGGAAGATAGATAGACACAAGCGAGAGAGAGAGGCGAACGAACGAAATCAAAGAAAAATGAAAATGCGCAAGATAGTGTACAATGGAAAAGAAGAGTGGAGATTCAAATGGGCTAAGAAGACAAGACAACATGAACATCAATCAATACAAGGAGTGTGAGAAACGTCTTCTTTTCTAAAGTCCAAGCTCTTTGTCCATGAATGCTAGAGGGTACAGCCCCTCGTCGTCATTGAGCGGATCAGCGTCCTCACCCGATAGACAGGTAATGTCCGCGCTATCACTGACCACTCCTTGTGCTCTTTGCTGTGAACAGAACGGCGTGTCGTGTACGTAGATCCGCGCGATGTCACCATTTGCCAGCTTGTCGTAGACCCAGTTCGGAAAAGCCGACAGGTTTGTCCTGTGTGCATGTAAGTACCGAATGTACGTCTGATCATCTGCAGCTGTCGGCATGGAGACCAACGGATTATTCGAGAGCACCAGGATGAAGAAGCTCTGCGTGAAAAAGAGGTCTTCGGGTAACCTTGCAATGGAGTTCCCTTCGAGTGACAGCTTTTCGACTGGCAGGAGGTTCAACGTGCTGGGAAAACTGACCAAACCTGAGTTCTCGACGTATAACCTGGTCATCCGCGGCCACTTGTCGTGTAGGTTCGACGGAAAATCGACCAGGTTGGTCGTCGAGATCTCAATGTCGAAGAGTCCTCTCGGGAAGTCGTCGTTGATCATGCCGTCGGGAAGAACGCCTCCGTTGCTGAAGTTGACTCGGACGAGCGAGAGCGAGACCATGAATGGATTCGTGCTGTGCGTGATCGCGGCCTCTTGCGGCCAGCTGATGAGCGTCGAGTTGTAAATGTCGATGGAGAGCAGGTGGCGATACTTCCGGATGATCGGTGGGATCTCTAGCGCAGGACAGTGCGTGAACAGCAGCGCCGCGACGCTCCCTTCATGCAGCTTTGCGAGCGCTTGCTCGACATCACTCGCGTTTCCTTGGATGCCGCCGTTCCTGCGGCTGCAGTCGACCTGGTAGACCGAACAAGCGAGCTTGGACGCGAACCAGGGCCGCATGACCTGCCAGCAGCCGCTCTTGTCGCCGTGGTACGACGTGCGGAACGCGAGGCCGTGGAAACAGATCACCGAGCAGCCAGTGCCCATGAACAGCAACCGGATCACTTTGCCAGCATACTTATGGATCAGTCGGGAGACAAGACGGCAGCTCTGTGTGTATAATCGTACTGCCAGAATAGAGCCATGAGCGCTCTGACCTTGAGTTTGAGTTTGTGCTTTTGCTTGAGCTTTCGCCAGCAGCTGACGTTCGCGGAATTGGTCAATTTTCGCTTTGAAGCGCTCAGACCTCTCACTCGCAGTCATATCTGTGACCACTTTGGCGAGCCGCTCCCCGTGCTGATCCTTTGGTGTTATCACGGACGTGTCTTTGCGGACCAAGGCCCTCACTTTCTTCAGACAACCTCGAATGCTCAGGTGCGGGATGATTTTGAAGACAAGGTCGAGCGTGGAGGTGACAAAAACCTCCTGGTTCTCCAGCACTCCGTTGATGAACCACTGGTGGTCGTAGAGCTTCTCGCTTGGGAACGTCCGGGTGTCCAGGTCGAATGCTCTCGCGTACGGTGTAAAGATGCTCAGCGGCACGATGATCGCGACGCAAAAGTCAAGCACTGCGTCGATCGCGAGCAGGTAGACACGACGCATCTCCGGTCGCTTCTTGTAGTGGTACTGGACGATCGGCGTGGAGAAGCAGTTGACGACGATGACCGCGACCGAGAGGTTGTTGAGCCAGGGCCGCGCCACGAGGAAGCTCGCGCGGTACGCCTGGTAGATCTGCGAGGTCAATTCAATGCACTCACGGAGGTAGAAGTACAGATAGAAGAACGGCGACTCAACGCCCAATATGCCTCTCCGACTGAAGCACGTGACGTGGCACGAGTGCATGCGATGTGAAAGGTACGTCCACACTCTTCTCACCCTCGACCTTTTGATGTTGCTATCGACGTCGCCAATGTATGGCTTTGACTGTTGCGGTGGGTCGTAGTGGCTGGCCGGGAAGAACGCGAACTTGCGCTGTCTGATCGAGTAGTAGCAGAGCCTCAGCACGACGGCCCAGTGGACGGCGCTGAGAGCGCCAAAGACCGCAGCGACGGCTTTGTACTTGCGCACAATGTTGGGATTGACCAGGTGCACGTAGTAGGACAAGTACGGGCTCGTCATGTAGATGTACAACTGCGCCTGCAGCGCCAGCACCACACCGCAGAAGACATGGATGGCGAGCATCCCGAACCAGATGAGCGCGAACACTGGCGGCCGCACCTCCAGGAAGAGCAGCTCCTCGGCCGACTCCATGATGTCGCGCTCGCTAGTGACCTCGATGGAGTAGCGACGCCAAGGTGGCCTGGTCGAGTCATGAGCTGTCTGTGGTATATCGTCGGTAGCATCCACTGCACTCTGGACGTACATCCTGCGCGGAGCTGTTCGCGCACCACCTCAAGAGCTCGAATGCTCTCTTTCTGACAGACTGGCGTCGTTTCAGGTGCCATACCCTGTCTATATTGATACCTTTCAAAACAGATAAATATATCTTTTTTGACAGGTAAATTCTTCTTCTTTGAGGAATTTCCTTCTTTTCCACCAATCACGCACTAGGTGCGCGTCCTTGTGCGCTATACTCACGTATAGTTCACTGCATTTGCGTATAGCGTATATTAACCACACACACAGAGCCCCTCACAAGCTTTGTGGGCCACCGACGCCGCCGCCAGAGAGCAACGAAAGCCAATTTGGATCATCGATCGCCATGAAGCTGCTCGTCCAGCGGCTCGCGAGAGCGAGTGTGCGCTCCGCCTCCGCTTCCTCCTCGGTGCTCGCGGCCGGTGTCGCCGTATCCTTCGTGCAGAGCAGCGGCGCCGCTTCGGCGCTCGTTGCCGCGCGCAACCAGTTCGTGTCGCCGTCGCCGTTGCTCGCCATCCGCGCGTTCAGTACCAGCAAGAAGAGCAAGTCCGCCAAGCCTTCGGCCGGCGATGACAGCGACTCGGACTCAGACGATGAAGACGAGGACGAGCTCCGCAAGAAGAAGGTCGCCGAGCAGCGCCGCGCCAAGGCCGCCGCGCAGGCGAGTCTCAAGAAGGACGCCACCGACCTCGACGAGGACTGGGACGAGGAGCGATGGGGAGCGCTCGACTCGGAGGACTGGCAGGGATTCGAGGGTGACCTCGACGCTGTGACTGAGGAAGGTGTGCCTACGTGGCTGCACTCTGTGCGCGAGCTCAGCGCGATCAACGACGAGAAGCGCATGCGCGCCAAGCTCGCGCGTCGCGCCATGGAGGAAGCCAAGAAGAACGTCGTGCGCCACCGCAAGGTGGACGAGCAGGGCCGCGCGTATGGCACGGGTCGTCGTAAGACCAGTACCGCGCGTGTGTGGGTGAAGAAGAGCGACAAGCCGTTCGCGGGTCGCATCTCGATCAACAAGAAGGACCTCGTGGACTACTTGGTGCGCGACACCCACCGCGAGGAGGTGCTCAAGCCGTTCTCGGTCATCGGCCAGACCGGCCAGTTCGACGTGTACTGCACAGTGAAGGGCGGCGGCTTGACCGGCCAGGCCGGCGCGATCCGCCACGGCATCAGTCGCGCGCTGCAGAACTTCGAACCGGAGTACCGCGCGCCGCTCAAGAAGGAAGGACTGATCACGCGAGACCCGAGAATGGTCGAACGAAAGAAGCCAGGTCAACCGAAGGCGCGAAAGAAATTCCAGTGGGTCAAGAGATAGAGTGGGGGAGATGCAGAGAGCGGCGCTGGCAGCTCTTTCGGGAGCTCTTCCTCTTCTTTCTTCAAGCTGCCTCCCGTCAGCTTGGGCTCTTCTTGGCTTTGCTGCGAGGCTCCAAAGGTGTCGGCGAGTGGCAGGTTGGCGTTAGCTATAGAGGGGGATTCGAGTAGCGCCGCTGCTGCGACAGGCTTCTTCCGGTTGTGCTCTCTCCTCATTTTGAGAGAGCAAACGCAAGAATGTAACGAGAGAAATACACAACCAACCTTAAAACAACAGCGCACGAAATCACACATACGCACGCAATTAACCAACCGCGCTGCGGAAGGATACCATTTGACTGGGGGGTATCGAGAACAAACTGCCTTCTTGACTTTGAGTTACAAACACGAGATCTCCGCTCTCCTCACTGTCTTCATCTGCGGTCGGAGGTTGGGATGAAGTTTCGTCTTCTTGCGCTAAAGTCAGGTTAGTTGAGCTCTCATCAAAATACATGCAAACCCAATATCACACGTCCTTTCAGCCCTTCTTCCTTAAAGCGCCATCGACGCCTCGAGCTTGCGCAGCGCCTCTAATTCGTCTTCATCGGCTGGTCCAACAACATTAATATTCGACTCCACTCGGTGCGTTGGTACCTCTGGCAGGTTGTATTGCGGTGCCGCGGCGGCTGGAATGGGAACTCTTGCTGCTGCTGCTGCGGCAACTGGGGCTGGTGGCTGCGCGGCTGCCACGGCGGCTGGTGTCGGCTGAGCGGCGGCCGCTGCAGGAAGCTCCTTGAGCGCCTCTTCTTCGAGGTCGAGCTCCTCCATCATGCGCAGTTCCTCTTCCAACTCGTCGTCGTCGTACAATGTCGAGCCGAGCGGTTGCGAGATCGCGCGTCCGATTTCGTCGGCGGTCGCCATCTCTTCCTGGATGTCGTCCATGATGTTGTCGACCGTGTCGACGTTCATCTGGCCATGGATAGCCTTCATCTGGTTCGCGCCGGAGCGCAGCGCTGTGAACGTCTCCATGTTCACGTGCGCGGACTCGAGGGTCATCACCTGGGTCTCGAGCGTCATGCGCGCACCCTGGAGCTTCTCGATCTCCGCCTCGTACATCTTCTTGCGCTTGAGCGCGAAGATCGCCCCGCGCTTGTCTTTGCCGGCTGACTTCTTCTTCGCCTCTTCTAGCTGCATCACGATCTTCTTCTCGATGTGTAGCTCGCGTTTCTCGAGCGTGTCCAGCTGCTCGCGGATCTTGCGGATCGTGTCGGCGGTGGCTTGCGGCGTCGCCTTCACAGGCGGCGCGGACTTGCGACCAAAGAGGTTCATACTGGAATGTGTAGGCCGATAGAAAGAGAGAGAGAGAGAGTCCGAGTGCTTATGTGTGTTAGCTGTATCGATAGGCGGAGTTTGATCTTGATCTGCTTGCCTTGTCTTGTCTGTGCGCGCGGAGGAAACTTGGGAGCTGACGATGGCGGCGGTGCTTCCTTCCGCTCACACTCACCTGTGCTCGGTTGCGTTGAATGAGCTGTTCTTCTTCTTCGGCGAACGATCAACACTCCTGGTGGCAACCCACAACAAAAGCTACTTCACGCAGTCGGACGACTTTATGGAGTTACTTTCGTCTGGATTTTGCAATGTTACTTCTTGGCATTACTTGAAAATGGTTAAATTACAAAATTGGGCTGCGTCAGAAACAATAGACGATAGAGTTGAAAAGGGGAATGGCAACTGTGATGGCGCATTACCATCAGCGCAACGAGAAGAAAACACAAGCGTTTGGCGAAGAAGGTACGGGGACCAAGAGCTCTTGACACAACTCGTTCTTTCTTGGCATGCGGCGCGTCCTCCACCAGTTGCGTGTGTATCTGCAGCAGCCGCTGCTGCCGAGCCACATCGTGCGCGAAAAGTACCCGTGGACGCAGCGCATCACGACCCTGCGCGCGTTGCTCCTGGCGCTGCTGCTCGTGCTCTCGTGGGTCTACCTGCAACTCCTCGTGCGTTACGGCAGTATCTCACCCATCGCGACAGCGCTCTACACACGCCCTTACCACGGGCGAAGCGCCACGGACTTCCCGCCAGTGCAGACCCCGCCATGGCGTCCAGAGTTCCGCGTCGTCGTGTCCATGACCACAACGCCGAACCGCCTCGACAAAGTCATGGACAGCGTGCGATCGCTCACAGTGCAGAGCCTCATGCCGGACCAAATCTATGTGAACATCCCACGAGGAGCGATGAAGCGCCACCCGGAGCGATCGTACGACGAAGTGGACATGCCACCTGAGCTCGAGAAGCTCGCGCCGCTCGTGAAGATCAACCGGTGCGTGGACGACGGTCCTGCAACGAAGCTCCTCGGCGCATTGCGCCTGGAGAACGACCCGTCAACGCTGATTATCACGCTAGACGACGACTTTGAATACCCGAAGCAGCTGGTTGAGGCGCTCACGTGGGAAGCCGTGAATAAGAAAGATGACGTGCTCGGCGTGTGCGGGTGGGGGATGCTGCCGGTGTGGCACCAGGTGGGCGTCGTGCCCGCGTACGTGCCGTACATGATGCGTCCGACCGGCCGCTTCGTCGATATCCTGCAGGCGTGCTGCGGCAATGCGTACCGAAGGGGTTTCTTCCATGATGTCGAGGGGTTTGCCGACATCCCGCAAGTGTGCGTGACCGTGGACGACGTCTGGATCGCGGGCTACCTGCGCATAGTGGAGAACCGCCACAGCGCGATCATCAGCAAACGTCTGGATCCGGAAGATCCACCATGGAAAAAGGTGGAGGCGGCGTCTTCCGCAAAGAAGATGACGCTCTCAAACTTCAACCATGAGCACCAGATCCACTACAAGTGCGTCGAGGCGATCGAGAGCAAGTTCCAGAAGCGCTGGACGCGCAACTTTGAAGAACCGGAAGAGGAAGACGACGCGTAAGAAGTAACGACGAGAAGGCAGGTAGGAAGAAAAATGGTTGATAACAGAAAACAAACAAGCCACCCAGGTGTGCATGTTTCTTTTTTTGTGGATTATGTTTTTGTTTTTTGTTTTTGCTAGACTTCATCTTCTCATGTCGCTCTCTTTCACTGCGTATTAGTTCGTGGCTTCTCTCTCGCCACTTTGCTGGATTCAAAGAGCTCATGAGCACGAATGGACAGACACATGGAGGACGAGGCAGCAGCTTCGTCTCAATGGCAACTAGCGCGCGTAATCTGCTTATTCCTTTCCGTCGTGGAGGGTTCCCGCCTCGTCGACCGACGAAATTTGTCTGCAACACAATGCAAAGACAAAGTTAAAACCACGTCCAACACCTACAAGCAATACAACAAATCGAATACGTACATCCACTTCTTGTCGAGGGTCTCCTTCCACAGAGTCACCTTGTGGTCGCCCGAGGACACGGCGAGCACGTTGCCAGTCACAGACCAGCTCACGCGCCACACCGGCGCCTCGAACGTGTGCAGCAGCTCGCGCTTCCACACGCCGTTCTCCTCGCTCTGCGACCAGATGTATACGTGCTTGTCCTCCGAGCAACTGGCAATCAGGTTCACAGGCATGCCCGTGGACGGCGCCCACGCCACGTCGCGCACCCAGTCGCTGTGCGCCGGTGCCGAGCTGATGTCCTCCTTCGTCCACTCCGTGTGGCCCTCTGGCAGGCTCCAGATCTTGATCGTCTTGTCACACGAAGCGGTCACAATGCGGCGCACGGCGCCGTTCTCGTTCTTGGATCCGAGTGAGTTGAACGGCGCCCAGCTCACAGCATTGCAGCCCAGCGAGCTGTCCTTGAAGTGGCTCACGCTCCAACCCTCAGCTGTCAAGGATCAGACATAACGCAAAGCGACAGGTTAATCGCTTTTATCCCATCCTGCATACAGTAAACAAAATAGGGCTACGCACTTGTGTAGCTGATGATGGAGACGCTGCCATCCGCGGACGCGCAGGCGAGCGAGAGTCCGTACTCGTGCGGAGCCCAGGCGATCGAGTTCACCGACGCCTCGTGGAACGCGTGCACGTACGCCTGCGTCCACTGGTTCAGGCTCTGCTCTCTGTAGATGATCACCTTGCCGTCATATGAGCACGACGCGAGCAGCGCGCCGAACTTTGGGTGAGCCCACGCCACCTGCCACACTGGACCTTCGTGTCTGTTCACACCAATACACACACAAGCACAAGGTCAGCACCTCAAATCCATCAGCAAACATACGCTCTTGGTCAATTATAAGAGCACATACCCGGTGAGGAGCTGCTCGTTGTTCTGCACTTCGCCCGTGACGTCGTAGACCTTGATCGTGCGGTCGGACGAGCAGGTCGCGAGGCGCTTGCCGTAGTAGTCTAGCTGCGCGTCGTGCTGTTTTGCATTTGATAGACAGACACATGGTGATAAGAAAAGACCAGTGTGAGCACACAGCCACACATTAATGTGTGATAGACACAAACAGCAACCGCGCACGCACGATCATGTCCTCATGCTGCGTGTCGATGGAGAGGATCGGGGCAGTCATGGTGTTAGTGAGCTGCTCAAATCAAATGTGCTTGTTGCTTTGCTGGCAAACAAGCAAGGGGGAGATTTCATTTGGCCCTACCGTCCTCGTTTTAGTCTAAAGCTAGGGTTTGCCACCCACAATTAGCGTATTTGATGCGAAAGCCCTAGTTTCAGCATACTTTGAAGTTTTGGCACACTAATTTAGGGTATTGGAGGAGTCGGTTTGGTTTTCAACCAATCAGAGTGCGCCAATTCAAGCTGGATCACAATGGCGTTCAGCCAGGTTCAGATCACTCTGCTTGTGATCAGTCATGAAAAGGTGACTAAAATGTTGTGCGTGGAAAAGAGAGAAGAAGGATTTTGTATGCAAATGCAATAAAATAGGCATACATTACGTTCTCTTCTGTGCAAGCAAAGCGGCGAAAAAGGGCGTCTCAGTCTCTTACTGCAAACCAAATCCGCCACTCCACGCTCTCTCAGCTGGGAAAGTTCGACACGGTCTTCCAAAAGCTCACGATAGGACCCTGACGCACTTGCATGCTCATGGCAACTCTCATTCAGAGAGTGATCTTGAGTACAGCGGCGCAGGCGATCCGAAGTGGAGACTCGGTCGGCAAATCTACAGATGATCCGCTCCGCCTCCTCTCTCTCTCTCTCTCTCTCACTCACTCCTTTCTTGGGCCTTCTTCTGGATGAATGTAGTTTTCAACGATCTACCAGCCGGCGTTCAGGTTCTTGTCTGGTAGCACCATTACGAGTTTTTCCCAGCCGAAATCCTCCCACTTGAGCTGGAACAAAATCACCCACGAGATGAAGAGAATCGTCACGAACGCAAAGCTCATGCTTGAGCGACGCACCCCTGAACACAAGAACAAATAGACAAAAGCGACCGCACATTAGTCACCACTCAGTCATATCACAAACACCACACAGTACAGTACAGTGCACTGCATTGTCTGCATATGCACACAAGTACGTACAGAGCGTGACTTTTGGGTCGATCGATGGGTCGAGAAACTGCTTGCGGTAGTAAATCACGTTCACTGCGTGCAGCCATGGCAGCAGCAGCAGGCCGCCGAAGAACATCTTCTTGGCGATCGTCTCATCCGGCTCCGTGTTCAGGTTGCGCGTGAAGTTGCCGCGGTTGTTGCTGTTCGCCGGCGCCTCGCCGCCCGACGTGCGCACGGGCTCGCCCAGCACAGGAGTGTCGTCCGCCATGTCTGTCTGCTTGCTGCTTGTCGCCTACTTCCTTTCCTGACTGACTGAGTCGCCGTTTGTTTTTCCGAAGCTGGGCGGGATCGAAAAGAAACATAAATACTCCACAAAATGATATTAAAACTCTCTAAATTGATATCCAAAACTGGCGTTTTCTGAAATACGGAAGGAGCCACTAAATGAGATTGTACAGTACTTCTTATAGAAACGATGCATTTTAAAGCCTTTTTGACGAAACTATTTCTAAACGTGAACTGTCCGTCGACGAATCCAAGCAAAGTTTTTTCCTTCACACAGCAAGAAACGCAACACGCACGAAAGAGAAAGCAGCCAAGGAACTACTCTGCGTGAGGTTGGTTGATTGGCGTGCGCACATTACAAAAGGAGAACGACAGCATGTACGGCAACAACCAGTACCCACCAGGGTACCCTTCAGCGCCAGGCCAACAGCCGCAATACCCTCCACAGCAGCAGTATCCTCCGCAGCCGCAGGGGTACCCACCGCAACCTCAAGCGCCAGGATATCCAGTGCAATATCCGCCGCAACAAGGGTATCCACCGACCGCTCCAGGATACGCCCCGCAACCAGGTTATCCTCCACAGCAGCAGTCATACCCGTACCCACCTCCACCGCAACAGCAGCAGCAGTACTACGCAGCGCAGGGCCGACAGCTCTTCGCGCAGGCGACGAATGCGACGTATCCATACCCAGCGCAGCCCGCCGCGGGGTACATGGTGCAGCAATCGCCCGTGTACGTGCAGCAGCCTGGGTACGTGGCGTACCCCGGTGTGATCTATGGCGGCAAGATGAAACACAAGCACAAGCACAAGGGATACAAGTACAAGGGCTACAAGCGAAAGGGGTTCAAGTTCTTCAAGTGAGTATGTGTGTGAGAGAGAAGAGAGGCTTGTTCGTATTATGAGAACAAGAGCAGGTAGCAGTGTTTTGCGAACAGTAGCGCGTTGGTTGGCGCGTGAAGAACCGAGGTGTAGTAAGAAAGGCGCATAATAAATGGCTGTGGTGGTGTGTGTGAGCGTGTTTGGAAAATGAAATGACTCGAGTTGCATTTTCGCTGCTTGATGTGTGCTGTTTTGAGGCGGCGTGCTCAGGCTCAAAATGACAAATGGACCCATTTAGGTACGAAACTAATAACTCTCGCTCCACTAAAGTACGGGGTATACCAAGGTTACGATTTCACTCGATAAAGTACGAAGTTGCGGTCAGTTACGTCACTTGCTTGCTCACAACAGCAGCAGCAACAACAACAGCAACACAAGATGGCGGGCACGCGGCTGCATGTGGTCGTGAGCTTCGTGCTCTTCGCGCTGGCGGCGGCACCCTTCGCCTGGCGGTTCACGCAGATCGAGCGCGTGGAGCTGCCGGTGGAGCGCATCCAGCGCCTCAGCTGGAAGCAGTCGCGGTTCGCGCAGCCAGACACGTTCTCTGTTGCGATCCTCACGCTTGCAGACGGCGATGAGAAGAGCTCTGAACAGCTTCAGAAGGCGCCGCTCAGTTCTTCTGCAACAGGGCGCATCGAATACGCTGTCGGAGCGAGCATCCGTATCACTGCAGCAGAGCGTGTGGAGCTACGCAACGCCAAGAGTCTGCAGCATGTGGACGACCTTCTGGCTCGGATCGTGAGCGCCAAGGCGGCATCGTCTTCTTCAGCCCAGCGCCAGTTCAGCGTGCTGCTGTTGTGCGACGATGCAGCGACAACAGCGTCTCTTATCGCAAAAGACGCGCTGGTCACGGGCAAGTACCGCCACGCGTGGTCGTCGCAATGCACTCTCTCGCAGAACACGAAGCTCTTCCACGCGGTCGAGAAGCTCGTGCAGCAGCATGTTTTCCCCGTCGAGAGCGCTGAGACGGCGACGACCAAGCGCGCGCGCACGGCGCTCAAGTACCGCCTGCAGTTTGCGCTGCTCAAGGAGAACCCGCAGCTTCCGTGGCAATGGGACTTTTCCTCGACGTTGTTCCCAAAGTACCTGCAAAAGTTTGTCGAGAAAGTGAGCGTGCTGGCAAACTTTAGCGTCGAGAGCGAGGTGTTCCACTACGCGCGACTGGCCAAGGAGATCCACGCAAGCGAGGACGGCCAATCGTTCTATATCAAGGCGGACGACCTCAAGCAGGTATTTTTGAGTATAGTTTATTTGCTTATGTATTGAATTGTCTGGCTTCTAACTGAAGCGCGTGTATGCCAACGCAGTTCAAGAGTGCCAACGACTTTCTGACCTCGTCGGTGCTGGACGACAGAGAGCAGGTCCTCCACTTCATGGCAGCGCTGCCAAAGCTCGAGCACTCACCGCTCGGCATCCTGTCGAATGGGGATCAAGCGTCATCCTCAAGCCGCTTGGCGTCGTCTTTCGAGATCCCAGGGTGGGGCGGCGTCGTGATTCTCAACATCACGCGCCTTCTGAGCGGCAGTGCTGACGACGCCGTGTTCGAGACGAAGCAGATGATGGGCGCCTTCCTCACACAGTTCCGCACGCTGATTGGCGCTCCGTCCTTTCACGAACGACAGCGCGTGGAAGCCAGCGCGTCGTACGGGAAGCTCACGTTCCTCGCGTCCCCTCGCGACGGCATCGCGGATTGGGAGCTCGACGTGATCGTGCGCTCGCTCTTCAAACTGTACGTGAGCTTCCTACTGCGTAGATCTCTGAATGTGGACATGGTAGTGACGTTTTCTTTGTGTATGTAGCCACCTGAAAGCGACGATCTCGACGCTCCAGTCGATCGTGCAACTGGTCGACGAGATGACGCAGATGAGCGTCTTGGAGCGCGTGCAGCAGCGCATCGTGGCTGCTCTCACACTTATCGAAGACATTCTCTGCACCAGCGAACAGCGAGATCAGCAACAGCAGCAATGCGCGGCTTCATCAGCAACAGATCTGAGTGAGTTGCTCGTCAAGGTGCGCGAGGCGGCGGACCACACGGACGCCGCATACTACGACCACACGATGATCCGACAGCTCTACTTCCCGCAGGAGCAAATGTTCGGCGTCTACGCGCCGCTGCTCGCGCCGCTCATCCTGCCGTTCTTCGTCGGCCTCATCCGCGAGTTCAAGCGCTGGAAGACTAAGAAGGCTGAGAAGCTTAAGAAGCTCGCAGAGTAGTGAAAGAGAGAGATTGGACAAGCCACGAAGACAAAACAAGTAAGCCCCAAATATTACGTATGCGCACATTTTGCGATGGTACCTGGTTGGTGGTTGTGCGAACAGCAAATGCATCTTTATTACCCCACTGACTGACAATTCGTAGTTGCTCGCATCATGAGATTATCCCGATGTGATGAGAGAGTGCTGGTGATGGGACCATCACTCGGCTGAAGCATCTTTCCTTTTTTTGACAGCGTACCGAAAAGCCCCAATGCGTTTGGCTCAAGAACTCAAGAATGAAGAAGCAAGCGCAGCTCTTCCTTTCGACCGCACAACAAATAACAGGCGATTGCTAGACACTGAGCGCTCGCTCGCGTGTCAACGCCCGTCACCACCGCAAAATCGAACCTCGATGGGTCGCGCGTGGTGGTGGTGGTGGTGGTGATCCCACCATCAAGAGTCTCAGAGCCATTGCACAATCTGCTTCGCTTCGGTACAAGCTGTGCAACTCAGGAACTCTATGGCTGTGCACCAGTATTCAGTGCTCTTCACGGCCACCGCAGTGGCTCTGCTGCTGGTTCAGCTGCCTAAGCAAGTGCTGGCATCCCGAAGCAAGAGCGACTTGCGACCACTCTCGGAGATCAATGGCTCCGACGTGATCGTAATCGTGCTGCTCGCAATTGGGCTCGCAGTGGCGGCCATGGGAGGCATCGGCGGAGGCACGATCGTCGTGCCGCTGCTCGTGCTCGTCATGGGCTTCGACATCAAATTCGCGACGCCGTCATCCAACTTCATCATCGTCGGCAGCGCCATCGTGAATGCGCTGTTTAACCTGCAGAAGCGCCGTCCTTTTGTAGACCGGTCACTCGTGGACCCGGACATCTGCCTCGCGATCATCCCCACCATGATGGGCGGCACGGTCGTCGGCGCGTTCCTGTCCAATATACTGCAGTCGTACATTATCTCGAGCCTCTTTGCGCTGCTGTTTGGCGCCACGGGCGTGCGCACCACACAGAAAGGACGCAAGCTCCATAACGCAAAGACGAAAAGCAAAGGAATTGACAACAACAGCAGTGCACCAGCAGAGATGGTAAACGCAGTATCGCCAACGGGTTTCTAGGAAATCGAGACGCCAAATGCCGATACCCAAGATCCAGAGTTGCGGCTCGTGAAGGACCGTGAGCAAGAGCTCCAGGAGCCCCTGGATTCTGAGAAGCTCTTCAAGTGGCGCAAGCACGCGACCATTTTCATCTGCTATCTTGGCATCGTCGCCGCGAGTATTGGCGGTGGCGTCTCTGGATGCGGGAACACGACCTACTGGGTGCTGCTCTGGGCCAAAGTACCCTGGGCACTCGGGTTCACCGCGTTCTTTGTCGTCGACATGACGAAGCGCCGCGCACGCAAAGTCGTGCTGAGCTTCCCGTTCGCCGCCGGGGACATCGAGTGGACCAGCAAGACCGTCGTGCTCTTTCCCATCGGCTGCATGGTCGCGGGCGTCGCGAGACTCTTTGGCGTCGGCGGGGCGATCGTCGCTGTGCCGCTCATGCTCGAGCTCAGCGTGGTGTCGGAAGCGGCGTCCGCCACGAGCACGCTCCTGGTGCTCTACTCGCCCGCCGCTGCGAGCACCAAGTTTGCGCTCTTCAACCAAATCGTGTGCGACTGGAGCGTCGTGCTATGCATCTTCGTGCTCTTCGTGACGGTCGTGGCGCAGGTGTTCGTCCTCGGCTACGTGCGTCGTACGGGCCGCCAGTCGATCATCGTGTTCTGCATCACCACGACAATCAGCCATCAAGACCACGATCAGTGACGCTGGGGGAACCATTCAAAGTGAGCTTCTGCGACTCTGACGACAACAACGATGATACTGGGTGGTAATGCATGCGAACCAAAGCCTCACAAGCTACACACATGAGGCATTGAGAGCGTATTCAGGCTCAAGAGGTACCAAGAGACGCAATCGAGCGGTGCATTTACTAGCCAACTCGACCAGCTTTCTATTCGCTGATTGACAGCGTATCCATCTAGACCTAGGTTTTCCTATCTCTGCCTTCAAGGCTGCAGCTGGGCATGCATTTCTTCGTACGGATAGCGTCCCATCATCCGCGGGTTAGTGTCCATGCACGTGAGTACGGCGTTCGCGTTGTACTTTGCACCGATCTCCGCTTCGGACTTGGCGTAACAGAACGGCGTGCCGTACATGAAGATGTGATGGCCCCGCTGCTGCACCTGATCGACCCAACCGGGGAGTTCTTTGAGCTGCGTGTTCTCAAGTGACAGGAAGAACATCTCGCTCATGTCGCCTGTGTACTCGGGTAGCATCGTGAGCGGGTTGTTGCTCAGAGAGAGCGTGTAGTACCTGCCGCTCGAGCCATCGACCCCCCGCCGTGAGCAGTGGAAGTTGCGCGAGATCGTTGCCAATGAGAGCGAAGTCGTCGATGCTCATGCGAGAGAGCACACTTGGGTACTCTTTGAGCTGCGCGTACTCGATGTAGAGCGTCTTGACGCTTGCCCATCGGACGTCCAGATCTTCTGGTAGCGAACTCAGATTCGTTCGTGTGATCTCAATGTCCTGGAGCTCACTTGGGAGGTCGTACAGGAGCCCCTCCGGGATGCCGGCCATCCGGACGTTCACGAGGCAGATGTACGTCATGGCCGGGTGGCTCTGCGATGTGACGCCGGCTTCCTGACCCCACGAGACGATGCTCGAGTTCCAGACTTCGATGCCCGTAAGCTTGCTGAAGCGCTTGACGCGCTTGGGCACCACGAGTTCAGGGCAATGGGAGAAAACCAGCACCGTGAGGCTCTTCTCGTCCAGAGGGGCGAGCGAATCCTCACTAGGGCTTGTGGTCCCCTGGCGGTAGCAGTTGTACTCAAAGACCGAACACGCGCACTTGTTGGTGAACCACGGGTACAGTTGCAAGTGACAGCCGCAGAGCTCAATGGAGGACGACGAGCAGATCGCGGTCAAGTGGAACGCGACGACCACACAGCCCCAGAGGATGAACCCCAGGTGCACGAGCGTGGACTTGTGGCCCTGCAGCTTGTGGCGCTGCATGTGGCGTATGCGGATCGACAGGCGGCGTATGCGAGTCTCGGTGCACGAGCAGGACTTGGCGGAGACCACCTCGGAATGCGCCGGCCCTCTTGACTCGCTGCCAGCAGATAGTAAAGGGTCAGGATGACCACCAGGCACGACCTGGCAGTGTGTGGCTCGTACGTGGGGTATTCCTCCCCTAGAGCTTGTCCGCAGCCTCATGAGGGACTGGACGCTCCCCAAGCAGCCGTAGATGCTCAGGTGCGGCGCAACTTTGAGTACCAGGTCGAAGCCGTTGTGTACGAAGATCTGGCGGTTCTCCATCACGAGGTTGATGAACCACGACGGGTTGTACAGGTTCACGATGTTGAACATGTAAAGCTCGGTGTTGAACGCGTTCTTATAAGGCACAGCGATGATAAGCGGCACAACGACCGAGGTGACGAGGTCCAGGAAGAGGTCCGCGGTGAGGCAGAGCAGCCGCTCTAGCGCCGGCGAACGGTGCGCGAAGTACTTGGCGAGCGGCGTGGAGAACGAGTTCACAAACACGATGCTCACGTACAGGTGGTTGATCCATACCTTGGCGATCAGTTGACTCGCCGAGTACACCTGCACGGTCTGCGAGACCATCTCGACGAACTCGCGCACGAGAAAGCGCAGCTCAAAGTAGGCGCTCTCGACGCCAAAGAAGCCCTGCCGATCAAAGAGCTCGAAGCGCAGGCGGCGCAGGACTCCACGAACAGTGGTTCCGCAGAACGAGAAGCGAGCCATGAGCACGAAGAGCCAGGTGCTGCTGTTGCTTCGTGAGCTATTGGCGCTGGCTGTCGAGGGCTTGTCGACCTCGAAACACGGGCATCTGGCTCGAATAGAGCAGTAGATGATCTTACACATCTGGTACATGTGAGCAGCCCCACCGCACGCAGCGAGCCATGCGATCGGCGGGTACAGACAGCGCGAGTACGGGGAGAGCAACTGCGCGTAGTATTCAAGCTCGGGGGCCGCGAGCACCGAGTACAGCAAACTGAGCGTGAGCAGGAAGGACGTGCAGAGCGCTCGCGTCAAGAGCACGAATACCCAGACGCAGAGGAACGGCAGCTTTGGCAGCGCGACGCTCACAACGCCGTAGTCTCGCGCAGTGATACCGGTTGTGGCGCGGCGGAGGTCATGGCGATTCGGGTGGTGGTGGTGGTGAGCTGGAGCAATGGACTTCTTCGGTTGACTCGAGGTCAGCAGTGCCGTTGGTGGCTGTAGTAGCTCACTCACAGGATCAAGAGGAGCCACCGAGTAGTTCATGCCCGTCTTGGCACTTGAGTGATTCTAACGCTGGGGTTGACGCGGCATGAGCACGTGGCGAGTTCGCTGGCTGAGAGAAGGGCTGGCAATACGGGGCGATGATGGAGAGCGAACGCGAGAGTGCGAGAGAAACAAGCTGCTCGTGGCTTGGCGTCTTGGCCGCTACCGCAAAAATAGCCAGAGCGCACACACACTCGCTGTTGCGAACCCAAACGCGTGATTGACTTAGTTTCCACGACAGCCAACTGCTCGTGTGATTTCAACGATGCTCGCGTGTTCCAGTTGAGGCTTTGCGAATGAATCGGCAGGTGGTCAGTCCTGTGTTGACTCGTTCGTCAATTGACTTCGGCATTGGCTCAATATCAGTGACGAAGCTCATGAGAGACGACAAGCAAGTCAAGTCCCCAATCAGCTGAGTTGAGTTGACCCTCTCGTTTGCTTTGCTGAGTCTTGTGGAGATTCTGTTGACAAGTTGAAGCTGACTGAAGGACAGTGGTGACGAGCCAGTCCGAGTCAGCGTGGTCTCACCAGATGTCGAGTGAGGATCCCATCATTGGGATTTGCCTGCAAACTCTCTCTTGGTTGCCACATGACTGTGAGTCTCCGATCGTAATCGTCGTTGCCAGTCTCCAGCGGCGTTCCAGCAGACCAGTTGGTGCGTGGGAAGCATGGAGATTAACAACTTGGATGGGGAGACACACACGCGTGTGGGAATTTCAATCGCGGTCGACGCATTCCCATTGCCAAGTGCTTGCAAATGCTATTCAGCAGCAGAGCGGAATTTCCAGACGCGACCGGCAATGAAGCGCTCGTGCTACCAACACAGCAGTAGCTGTTGGCGCTATGCGCTGCTTTTGTGGCTCTGCGCGCTCGGCGTCGCTGTCGTTCAAGTCCACGCCCAGCTGCACCCGATCTCCTTCGACATGCTACTGGTTCGGGCAGCAGACTCGTCAGGATCATCTTCAGCTGGAGGCAGCGATGCCCTCGATGATACGGTGACTGCTCCGGACGATGACACAGCGCTCTACGATAGCCTCGTGACCGCGACGCTGAGTGGGAAACCCTGGACAGATGTGAAAATACAGAAGTTCTCAGTCAACACGCTCTCGCAAGCGCTCGCGGACGTGGTGATTCACTTGACGACCAGAGACACGAAGGCGACACTACTAAAGAAATACACAAGCCTCGGTCGCCAGCTTCCTGAGAGACTCGACCTCACGGGCCTGAGATTCGCCAACGCGGCGATCCAAGCGAACGAGTGGACCCAGGCACTCAACAATACGCAATCGATTCTGGCGGAAACGAGTACTGACAACACGGACGCGCCGCTGCTCTGGACGTGCGCGACCTCACTCCACAAGATCCAGACACTCGAGGAGAACGCGACGAAGTTCGCAAATCTTAAGGAGCGCCAGAAGTACTTTGAGAACGTGCGCGCATACTTCCAGGCATCCACGTGGCTCGCGTGGAGCGTTGAGGAGCTCTCGGTCCTGGAGCAGATCGATGCGACCGAGGTCGTGGGCAAGTTTGCCATTCTTAACAGCACTGATGAGTGGTGGTTCACGCCCTTCATCTCCACAGAATTAGAAGACGGAGACAGCATCCCGAGCTTTCGAGACGACGCCTCGGTGCTCACAGAACTCGCGCTGCTTAAACATGTTCCTGGGACCGTTGTCACCAACGTCGCCGGAGCTGAGCTCTTGGGGGCTATCGCCAGCAAATACCTGGGAAGCGCGGCGGACGCCATCCAGAAAAGCGATTTGAAAGCCCTACAAGCGGTTTTCCAAGGCGACAAAGGTCAGGACCTGGAAGAATACGCGACAGTGGCACAGAAGTTCTGTACGGCAGCCCACAGTTCCATTCGTTTCTGTCTGCTAAGCCAGCTTGCCGACCAGGGCCACGAATTCGCCACCATACAGCGCAGCCTGTTAGGTAGTAGCAGTACTGTCACGAAGCTCCCTCTCGAGGCGACAAACCTGAACCGCCAGCAGTACCTGGAGACCGTGCAGAACCGCGTGACGGCGCAGACGCTCTCGCTGGCGATCGTCACAGCGTTCAACTCGCTCTCAGTCGCGGTCCAGGAGGCATCCACGAGCGTCATTAGCCGCTCTCAGAGCTCTTCCTTCACGCGAGTCGAGGAGCAACAGCGCGCGATTGAGCTCCAGCTCGGCCAGCAGGCGGGATCGATGCTGAGCGCCGCGAGTAACGATAAAGCCACGAATGAACAGCAGCTGAGCGCGCTACTCCAGAGCATATCCGAGAGTAACGCCAAGGTCGACAAACTCTTTGACCCGTACGTCGAGCGCCTGCGGGTGATCGCGAACGCTGCGCATGGCGCCGCGGCCGCAAAATCAGTCAAGGGTTTCTTTGGACTCTTCAAGAAGATCCTACGCGCGCTCAACCCGGTGACGTGGATCACGAACCCAGGGTCTCTCGTGGACGTGTTCTCCGCGGCGAACGACTTCCGCAAGGATGTCTCGGGGCTGAAAGGTGTGAAGAAGCTCATTCGGCTCCTGCAGGACGGACTCATTCCGCAGATGAACCAGCTGACGGACCAGATGACCGCCTTGTATCCAAAGTTGTTGCTCATAAGAGACGCGCTGAACCTCATTGTCCCACCTGGAGAAGTGGACGGGGTCGTGGGCAAGCTGACGGTCTCCAAGAACGACCTGAGCGCGCACAGCTCGAATTTTCTCAAAGTCTACGGTGACTACGACAACCCCGTGCTCGTGACCGATGTGGATGTCCTTGAGACGCTGTTCGTGAACCTTCAGTCGTCGTTCTGCCAGGTCGGCGGCAAAAAGGTGCCTCAGGAGTGCGCGCAGGTGCAGACGGACGTCCAGCTCTTTGGCAAACTGCGCGAGGGGGTTGCTGCAAGTCTGGACGCGATGGACTCCCTCGTCGCGACGGCGCGTGCTGCTGTAGCTGAGCAGAGCGCCAAGATCCTGTCGACGACACTCGTCCAAGTGTCGAATGAAACGTCTGCGTCACTCTCGGCGCTCAAAGCCAAATGGGACAGCGAGAATGCACAGAACGCCCTTGAGTTTGAGTTGTACCAGCGCCAGCTGCAATACGGCGAAGCAGTGAACTCTCTCGCTCTGATGAAAGCATCAATCCAGAGCGCCGAAGCCGCGTTGACGGCGTGCAATTTCTTTACATACCTGAATGGTGGCGTGCCTATCAAACCCTGCAATGCGGTGTACGCATCCCCAGCGTCAGGGTCTGCTGCTCTGGACGTGAAGCAGCTGATTGCGTTCAAGTTCAACAATAAGCCCGACGTGATTCAGCGGATCGCGTACATCCCGACGTCGCCGTCGTCTGCGGGCGATCTCCATTACATCAATCTCGAGCGCATGCTGGCAAAGAGTGCATCGTCACCATCATCATCGTCTGCGAATGTGACCTTCCGCGTGCCGAAAGACGAGAAGTGGCTGCGCAAGTACAATTGGGTGCCGGTCGATTTCGATCTGAACTCGACCGTGGCGTTCGTGACCAAGTTCCAGATCCTCTTTCCGTCCAAGCAGCTCTCATCGTCGACTTTGCCCGGGAGCAACAGCAACAAACGCATGGTAAGCGTCGTGACTCAGGCGAGCGCCACCTCGGACCTTGGCCCTGCAGTCAACAACAAAGTGTACGAGATCCCGAGGCGGTCATTTACGTTCAGATACCAGGAGATGAACAGCGCGGCGATCGGCTCCTGCGAGCTGAAGCTCACAAACTTATATCAAAAATGCGATTCGCGACTGAGCAACTACTGTGCGCTTAGTACTGGGGAAGTGGATACGGACGATGATACACCTCTGCCATCAGTGTTCTCCACGTTCAGTATTCAAGCGAGTTTCTCACTGGCAGCTGTGTCCTCGGCGATCAAGACGCTGTCGTTCACAGGGGTGGAGGTCTCGGCGCCACTGGTGATCGCACTGGAGATGCAGCTTTACTCAGTGAATAGCGACAGTAGTACAAAGCCAACTGATGCTGCAACAGCAGCGAGTGACACTGGTTCGGCAGACGGGTCAAGCGCCGAAGAGGCTGCTGATAATGCTGAAAGCGGCAGCGGATCTTCGTCTCGGCGATTGAGGCGGCAAGCAAGCAGTTCATCTTCGGCTGCAGGTTCCGGGCCCGAGAAGCGCTGCTGCGCTGTGGACAGCTATCTAACCGATTGGGAGAGTAAATCGTGTGCAGAGTGCCCTGAAGGTCACATTTCGCAGCTCGGTGGGCTCTACTGCGTTCCAGCACCATCTTCAGCGTAGGCGAAGGTCTATCTCGTAGAGCGGTGAACGCGGACGGTTTCTTAGGCTTTGAGCATCCAAGCTAGTCGTTGATGACCTTGAAGTATTTGTGTTGGTGCGTTCATGTCCAAACTAGTCAAAGAGGAACTGCTTGCCCCCAATTGCACCAACTGTTTCATGGTTGTCAAGTGACATGGGTACAAGAAAAAGGCAACCACCCAAATACCACAAAACACATGTCATCACCCAACCACCCATTTACCGTACAATATCTTTATAAAAGACCGCTCTCTATTCGCGCTCGTAACAGTACGGGATCTGCTATTTCTCTGGTGCTCCCCCCTTTTTCCCCTTCAAGTGCGGAAAGTGAGCGAATAAGCAGCAAAGCAAAGCAAACGAAAGGAGAGGTACGTGCGGTGAAGGCTCTCTGTGTATGTGTATATATCTGTGCGGGCGTATGTATGGATGCATCTCTAAGTGAGTGGGTGCTACTGACATACCAACGCGCTCTGTGTCTATGCGTTTACTTTACTTACTGTGTGTCTCTCTCTCTCTTACGTCGTGTCATTAGGTTCATTTCCCAGCACGACAACAACAAACAGTACCAAAGCAAGACAAAGCAACCCCGAGCGGTTTCTTCTCTCTGAGTGATGGCGAGCGACGACGCGTTTGGCGACTTCTCGTTTGGCTCGTCGGCAGGAGGGTCGTCGTCTCTCGACGGCCTGCCGGCGTTCTTCACGAGTGGCAGCGTCGACGACAAGAAGTACGAATCGCTGCTCGCGGATCTGCGCGCGCACGATCTCCTTGGACCGCTGGACGGCGATGCAGGTGACGCATTTGGCAGCAGCAGCAGTGCTGGCGGAGGAATGGGCGGTGGTGCTGGAGCAGGCGGCTCGTCGCTGTTCTTCAACGACGCGTTCTCCGCCGTGTTCATGGGCACGTTCAGCGAGTCCAAGAGTCTGTTTCCAGAGACTACGGCTGCTTCATCCAGTAGTGGAGCGTCCAAGCCGCCGCCAGGCTTTGCGCGTGCTCCACCGGGACTCGCGCCGTCGGAGACAGATATGAAGTGGGCGAGAGGCCAGCAGGAGTTTTCTCGCCTCGCCAGCGGCGCTGGTGCGAACGCATCCTCGACCAGTTCCCGCGGTTTCCTCATGGCGTCGCCTGAGAAAGGACGTGGAGCTGACGACACGGAGCTGACGTTCGACGAGAGTCAGTTTTTGAACCTGCGCTCGCTCGGTCTCGACGACGACGAGGCATCGACTCAGGCGCTTGGAAGTCCCGTGAAGAAAGCGACGCAGCCAATGCCCCCAGGATTGTCCCCAAAGAAGCAGCCTGCACCGCCACTGCCGTCGTCTCTTCCTGCGCCGCCACCAGCCCCACCTGCCGGATTCCAGCAGCAGCAGCAACACCAACACCAACAGCATCCTGGTCCAGCCGGAGCGACTCCGATGCCTCCTCCACCACCTCCAGGTCCGTGGAACAACAACGGCCAGCACCAGCAGCACCAGATGCATCACCATCCACCACCACCTCCGATGGGAATGCCACCGCACATGCACGGAGCGCCGCCGCACATGCACCCACCGCCACCTCCGCATGGGTTCATGCCGCCTCCGCGGGGCATGCCGTACCCACATCCGCCTCCGTTTGTGGGCGGACCGCAGTTCCCTCGCGGCGCTCCCATGCCACCGCCTCGCCCAAACTTCAAGATGATGACGCCGCGCGACATCAACTTTGTCGTGCAGCAGCAGATGAAGCAGATCCGCAGCAGCGATCCGTTCAGCGACGACTACTACTTCCACAACTACGTGCAGAAGCGCACGCGTGCGGTCGCGAACGGTCTCGGCCCTCGTCCGCCAGCACTGCCGCTGCCGTCGTGGAAGCTACAGCACGTCAAATCTGTCGACCCTCGCGACGCGCAGCGTGAAGCGGGTTCTAGAAACTGGGAGACGTCGTACCAGGTGCTCGGCCGCAATAGCAAGGGTAGTCTGTACCGCCCAAAGCAGATGCTCACACTCGGGTCGGCGAACGTGGAAGCCTCGACAAGTGCGCAGGAGAAGAGCTCGGATACTGCTGCTGCTGCTGCTGCTGATGGAGACAACAGCCCAGAAGCGGACGGTAAAAACACAATGTCGCTTACTGAAGGTGGTGTTGCGCCAAAGGTGCTGAAGATGGACTCGCAGGACGCCGTGCAGAACTCGGTGTTTTCGAACGAAACGTGGCAGAAGCGTCTGGAGATTGACCGCGGCATGCAGTGTCTGCTGTCGCTGCAGGACGCGCGCCACATTCTCGACGCGCGTGGTATCAACGTGCAGCAGTTCCACTCGATGGACGAGAAGGACATTGACCCGTCGCTCGCCGAGTTGCGCAAGCGCACGACGTCACTGTTGCTCGAGCTCGCGGCGCTGCTGGGCGTGTCGGTCGCAGAAGAGAACCGCGTGATGCAGTGCAACCTGGAGCAGCTGTACAAGATGCTCTACTCGGTCAAGGGCAAGAAGCTCGTGAGCCGCGCGCTCCCGTTGCTGCACCCGTCGGCGCGCTTCGTGCTGCTCCCACACTTGGTTGAGTACCTGCTCTCGGCGCGCAACGTGAGCCGATTCGCCGGCAACGACGCCCAGGACGAAGGCGACGAGCGCCTCTGCCAAACGCTCGTACTGATCCTGATGTACCACCCGCTGGCGCCGCCAGCTGAGCTCTTCGCCGAGTCACTCCAGCGCGCTATGGATGGCCACGACATCCAGTCACTCGCGCTCTTGCTGCACAACCGCGCGCGTGCGGAGGCGCTACAGGCGCTCTTGCAGCGCGGCGGCACGGCCGTGCAGCAGGTCGAGAACGAGCAGATCAAGCACCAGTGGGACCACTACCAGGCGCAGTTTGTGTCGCTGGCCACCGCCATCAAGCAGACTGCATGAGCCTCTAGCCCTTAGTGATACAGTAGTCCCACTTTTTTTCCATTTCCAAGCCAAACAACTATGCATTTCCATCACCACTCTCCTTCTGCATACGACAGGTTAGAAGACGATTCCAATAAACACAACACACACAATTTTACAATCTGAAGAGAACGTCATTGCTCAGGTGGTGATTGTTGTACAGCGTTGTGTGTATTGTTCATGGATTAAATAGGATCCTTCTCGGTGGCGGAGGTAGGGCTTGCTCGCTCGGCTGTGTGATAGCGTACGATGCGTGGATCGTTGTGCTCTACGTAGAGACTCGGGAACCATGAAGAGAGGATAAAGACGGTTCTGGAGCTTCAGACTCAAACGATGCGGGACTGGGTCGCTCCTTCGTTCTCATGCGCATACGCGAACATGGCGGCGTAGCTGACCTGCACCTCCACGACGTTAAAGTCCACGAGCGCGCTGAGCTCCTCGAGGTCTTCCTTGAAAAGCGGCACGGGCGTCCTGAACGGCTCCAAGTGCGCAAAGACTCCCATATCCGCGTCCACATCGCGCGGTGAGCTGTAGTACTGGGCGCTCGAGGAGCTGCTAATCGTTGGCAGCTGCATGATCATCGACTGCATTGGGTGGTGGTGGTACATCGCTGACGCCATTGCATGCGGCTGGTACTGGTACTTGTACTGGCTGCACTGACTGACCTGCTGCTGCTGGTGGCCGCGCAGCCGCGCCTCGTCCTTCTGGAACCGCTTGCGCTTCTCTAAGCGGCGCTGGTTGCGGTTGGCCTTGGCCCGGTGGAAGGCGCACATGCTGTGCAGCGCGCCGGTCTTCTTGGTCGTGCGCCGCCGTGCGCAATGCTTGCTCGGGTACCGGCAGCGCAGCGCTGGGTCGGCCGCCAGCTCGTGCGGCTGCGGCTCCTCGTCCAGGAAGGCGTCGTCTTCCGCGTCCGCATCCTTGACCATCATGCTCATCGTGGCTGTGGTTGGGACGGGCTTGGCTGGGATTGAGGTCGAGGCCACGGCAAGTGCGGATGCGGATGTGGCTGCGGTTGTCGACATGCTTGTGCAGCGGCGCTAGAATTCTGGAATGGAGAGGTGGGGGTCACGGCCGCAAACGCGCAACACAAAGCGCGTGTGGTGCGTACAGTACAGGTACAGGTACAGGCTGGCGGACCAAAGCCGAATGTTGTATGTGGATGTGGGTTTTGGATGCAGGCAGGCCACAAAGGGCAAGTGGAAGTGCCCGGCGCTGCACAAGTTACGCACACGCAGCCAAATTGACTCAACGAAAGCGTTTGTTTGTTTTCTGCGCAGCAACTTGCTTGTTGCGGATGACGCGCCGATCATTTTGGTTGGCCTGCGCAACAAAAGTAAGGATCCACCAGGGCGACAACCAGAAAGGAGAGAAGCGCTGGTCGCGAGTGCACAGAAGGGGCGGCACGGGTCACACATCCCGCGATCGCGCAAAGCGTCCCTCTCAACAAGTGGTGGTTGTGACCGTCGACCGCTGCTTGTGTGTGTGAGGCGGACGCACAGCTGGAGCCAGGCAAGCAAAGCAAGCAAGAGTAGGTATGCATTGCTGCAAGATCAACAAGCAAAGATGCAACAGTGCTGTTGCGTGCTTGTGTGACTCCATTTCACTGACAAGTAGACGAAAACTGACTGCTGTTGCATGCGGCGACATGTTACAAGCGGCTGTTAATCCTACTGACTAAACGCAGCAGCGAGTTCCAGATGCAACGCAAGTCAAGGGCGATCGGTTCGTCCGGTACACGCCACCATTTCGTGCATTCCCCAGCACAAGATGCCTGACCTCCAGAGTGTTTATGGTGTCCCGTCCTTATCACTTTCCCCCCATTTTGGTTTCAATCGCTGAGGTGCGGGATTGCTGGATGGACGGACGGCTGGCTGGCATTCAACCCAACCTCACGTGCGAGCGGCACGCGCGCAACGATCGCCTTGGAAAGGCGAGTCAACTTGGGCTGCAAATTTGCAGTTGCAACACACTCAGCATTACAGCTTTACATTTGACCTTCACATTAACCTTCTCATCAATTCTGTGTGAACACAAGACTTCTGGGTTGCTTGATTCCAGACATCACAGTCATAGACGAACTGACCGGCTGACAAAGCCAAACGCATGAGGGCCACACTTTTCGCGTCCCACGCCGCAGGGTCACATCCCCTCAGAGTTCAGCCGCTCGGGTGTTTGTTGACGGAGTCGATGAAATGGCGGTCCACAAGCCAAAAACAAGCCAAAAACCTGACAGAGATAGCGAGAATCAAGAGCCAAGAAGTGGTGTTGCGGGGCTCTGCGTGACTGTCCTCGCGAAGATCAGATTCGCGGCTCGAGCTCCACATAATACTGGCGGCGGCGAATGCATTCTTCAGACGCAAGCATGCTCAATTTGCTTTGTTCCCAACAAATACAAGCAGAGCAATTGCTGTTGTTGCGCAAATCTTGCGTGAGAATGGGGTTGCAGATGAATAAAAGGCAAACAAGTGTTCTGGGTGCAGGAAAGCGCGCGTGGATGTTGATAATGTGCCATGAGCAAGATGTTCTTGTGCAGGTCAGCAGCCGAACCGGCTCTCCACCCATTGAGCCCGTTTCGTTGACCACAAAGTCAATTGCAAATACTGAAATGCGTATCAATTTATAGAGCCTCCACTGTATTTCCAACTTCAACATTAGGTTGCCCAGTAAAACCGTGCGTCCCATTTATAGACGGATGGTGGCTCTCATTACAGAAATAGTATTATTGACGACAGATCAAATGCATTGAGCGTGGTGCACAGGCGCGTGACCAGCTAATTCACTTATCTACCGAATAGGACAGACGTGCGCTATGAGAGCTGCGTATGCGTCCATGCGCGTGCGTTTGTGTGCGATTACTTCCACCAGCTGCGTCGTCGCGCAGGTACTTGCTGCTGCGTCACCACCAGACCACATAAACGATGGTACGCCAGGATGTGTGGCTTCCGCTCGCGCGTATCTCTGGGTTTCCAGCGCGCTTGTGCTACTCGCGGGGGCCATCGCCGCATTCTACGCTTGGATCAAAAAGCAGAAGAACCACAAGGACGCGGCGCTCTACAAGCTAGGGCTGCAGATGCAACAAATTCGATTGCTCGGTAATCCCAAGACGCTGCGTTGCTTGCTCTTGTGGATCGGGTGTGTACTCATGGCCGGTTGGGGAGTTGCGGGAGTGGCGCTGAACGGCAGCGGTGATGATTGCAGCGCACCAGACCAGAAAAACGGTCTTGTGGCGCTCTCGATTGTCGTTGCGAGCTCGTGTGTGCTCGGCTCGGGTGTGCTGCTTCTCAAGGCAATTTTTGCGATGATCCAGATGGGGGTTCCAGGTCAAGAGGTATATTACACTTGATTTGCTTCCCTGACGCATCCGTGTTGATCTCGTCTAAATTGCTTAGTGCTTGCTTGGGATGGCTCATTTTTGTTTGTAGGCGCCACCTGCAATCGTTTGCTTGCGCTGCTCCTGCTGCTCGCAAGTGCTCAAGCGCGTACTGTTACTCGCGCCAGTGGTGCTGCTCGCATCGGTCAACTTTGTGTCATGGCACGAAAGCCAGTCGTTCGAGGGGCAATGCCATTCGTTCACGTCCACTTTCTTTGGTGGCGCTGCGTTGATCTTTTTGATTATGGCACTTGTGCAGCTGGCGAGTTATTCCGTTACCAGCAAAACAGTATGCCAACGCAAACGCAACACTCCATCAAGCTCGCTAAGATTACCCTCAACTACCGCTATCGTTTCAACACCACTTGTATCGATTACTATTACCAAGCGATGTCAGAGACTCGTCGTTCTCGGTGGTTTGCTCGTGCTCAGCCTCTCGTGCATCGCATGGGCGTCTCTTGGGTGGCTTTGGTCGGCTCGCTCAAACTCAAACAAAGTGACCAAGTGCATGCAACCACCGAGCGTTTTGAAATCCATGAGCATGTCAATTGCGCTGCTGTTTCTCATCGGCTGGGTGCTCCTGACGCTCACGTTCTGCTGCCGCTTGGAAGACTTCATCATCACGCTCAACAGCGAGACTCTGACTGTCGAAGCTTCAGTGTTGCCATCGAGGCTGATTCACTCACCGAGAGCTGCGTCATCAGCTCCAGCACATGACCAACTGCGCGGAGCTTCGCTCATAACGACTTCCGACACCGTCGTCTAAAGACCACAGCACATAACATGCAAATGCACTTGTAAATTATCTATATATCAGGGGAGATTGCCATAATCGTTTGCGCTAGTCTACGTTAGAGTATTGCGGCCATTGTGCTCATCAGAATGACCACTGCAGAGATGGCACATCCGATATTAACCGAAGTAACTCTCACATAAGCCGATGATGTGCTGCTACTCTCCTTGTTTTTGTCCGCAGATTCAGGAGCACGATCGCCAACTGGTGCCGCGACTCCGGTCGTCGCGTTCACGTTTCCAGGGACTCGCGCCGGGATCGCGCGCTTCACGCACTCAAAGTTCTTGCCGCCGTCATTTCCAGCCGAAAACGAAATCTGGGAGCTGGTCTCCGGTGTCGTCGTATTCACAGCCATCTTGTCGCTTGCAGAGAGACAGATCGTCGCGGCGTCCTCAATGCCAGCAAGTGTGTGCGACTTGGTCGTTTCTCCAAAGAATCGAATCTCCCGTGACTTGTTTGCAAATAACAACTTGCAAATCAACGTGGAAACCGCACTGGAGAACTCCACCTGCACACTCGCGTTCATGGACGTGACAAAGCTCACACGTACAAGGTACATCGCGTCGACGATGAAAATGTTGCCTGCTTGGCCCACCTGGATCTCCAGACTCTCAAGCGTGTTGAACGGAAGAAAATCTTGAGTCTTCACCGAGTCGGTGCTGTTGACAGTCGCCTTGACACCCGGGTAATCTGCACGTTCACTTCGTAAACGAGCGCTTACTCAGCCGCGGCGGCATTTGACACAAGTCGAATCTCGAGGCCTTCAGATCCGCTGTCGAGGTTTGCGACCGCCTCGACTGATGAAGGCATTTCGCTGGAGTCAGTCGCTTCACTAGCCCTAACGTACCCAATGCAGTCGTCACAGTATCGACGCTCCATCCGGAACAAGGTTGCGTTCCCAGGCACGATCAGGTTGAAGTCGATCGTGATCGAATTATTGATCACTCCGCCTGGGGATCTGTCCATCTTCTGGCGATATATGCCCAGATGGCACTATGCACATGTACTTCGTTTGGCCGTGGACGCAATGGAACCACTTGAATTTTCACAACTTCCAGGCCAAGTAGTAGTAGTCTCGTAGTACATTGGACTGAAGCCCACCTAGCTCCGGCTAGCCGAACTGTGACGTGACAGCCGTTGCGCTACTGCACAAGGATGTGGAAATGTTAGGACACCGCTTTGCTAGGTGTTTTTTTAATACCCCAGAGGTAGAGAGATTAACGGAGGTACTGCTGACATGTAGACAGAGCGCCTGGAGTATCACTAGCCCATGGTAGTTCAGCTTGCAAAGCAGACTGACTCATCTGATAAATTGTCATCTCGATTGCCTTGCCCGGTGGGATGATCGGCGAGCGCTTGCCCGACATTCGAGATTTCGAGGCTGAATACAGCACGCTTCACGTACGTGGCACTGCTGAAATAACTCAGTTGTACTGAAGCCATGCTTTCCATCAAAAACTTGCATTGGGCAAACATCGTAATTCCTCGGGGGTCTGCCAACATAACATACAATGTACACACACACACACACGGACACACGGACAGTAGCAGCTGTAGTTCCGAAAAGAAGCGCTTACGCGATGGCGCATCCAAGCGCAACAACACCATAAGCACCTGCAGTCAAGAATAGTAGACTTAAGGCTGGAGCTCTCCGTCGTCCCATTCATATCCGCTTTAGTGCAAGGTGCTGATTTCGAACCCGTCGTCAAACTTAGAAACTTTGTCCAGTATTGCACAAGCGATGAATACATGACCAGGTAGGACCATCCAAAGCCATTTGACTTCTTGATTTTGGAGTTTTCTCCATCATCAACCACAACTTGGCAAAAAACTAATTTGCGCCAAGCCGGCCGCTAGGAGCGACGCTTGCAGACGGGTGCTGGAGACGGTGGGGTTGCCACGAACTTATGGTGATAATTGAGCGTAGTCGAGCAAGGATGAAACAGCACCAGCGAAATTTCGTCACGAGACCCGAGGATCCCATCGGGGAGTCGAGTCATGTTCACGTGCGCAAGCATCACGGCAACCATTGGTTTGTGGGCTGATTCCGAGATCGCAGACTAATCCGCAACGGTGTAGTTGTAGATCTCGAAGCAAAGTAGGTTTGAGAACTTCCGGGCCGCTTTGGGACCACCAGCGTTGGGCAATGCGTGAACAGGAGCGACACCAGCGTGCCCTCGTCGAGGAAGGTCAAGCTCATTTGCGTTGATGGTCTCTGAACCATGACGATAGCAGCTGAACTCAAAGACTGCGTACGGATACTCGGTCGTGAACCACGGGCACATGACTTGCACTCGAGCGCCGCGTTGATAGAGCTGTCGAGTCGCTCAACTGCTATCAAGTGGATGATCAAAAGAGCGAGCCCAACGAGGACGAAAACGACGTCCATAGCTTGATAGCTCACGAGAGCGCAGACAAGACGGCAAACCTTGGACTCGAGCGCTGCTCTTAAGCAACTTATAAACGTCCAAGGGCTTATAACGCAGCAGCGGCTGATCCAGAGTCGAGAGATGTAGTAGCTTGAGCGGTACGCCTGGTACACCTGCGTGCTGATCTCGAGTACCTCTCGCAACAGGAAAAGCCACGTGAAGTGCTCGCTCTCGAGGCCAAACACGCCGATTGTGCCAAACAGCTGGGACCAGCGCACTTTGATCGGCTCGATGCACGCTGTTTTATTGTGACCAACAAACTCCAATTAATTTCCACAACTGTCTGCCGTCTTGGAACGAGCGCTCGGGCTATTCTTACGAGATCGTTTTAGTCGAAGTGAGAATGAGAAACAGGAGTACTGATAGATCGTCCCTCGTCCCATTATCCCCACACTCTGACCCCAATGCCCCCAGACAGTCTCTAAGGATAGAAATTACCTGCTTCGGCGTGGTCGTTCCACACCAGTGCAACTTCATATTGCCAACCACGGCGGGCCGCTTGTGCTGAAGCGAGCGAGCGTACTGCGTGATACGTATGGAGACTGCTGCTGCTCGAAACGATATCGAGGACGCTACAATTTCTGTCCACGTGCACGTTCCACTCTTTCGGCTGCTGTGGGTTGCCTCCGGTGTAGTCCGGTCTGTGTGCATCGTCTACCTGGGCAGTATGTGTCGACTCTACTGGTTCATGGCGCGCCCGTACATGAGCTACTACGCTAACCTGCTGGGCCCGACCGCGAGCGCTCGCTTCAAGCCGATTGGGGGTTGTGTTTGGTCTGATAGTGCTCGCCCACGTCTATCGACTCTGTGAGGCAGTCTACTACTCATTGCGCTTACAGCGATTCGCCTTGGATACCAACCGAGCGAAGCAACAACTGTCGAAGCCACCGGAAAGTCAGGTCTCGCGCTATTTGTCACAACCGGCGACGCTCTCTCAAGCGCAAATGACCGCCAGGCCCAAGCGAGGACTGCTGTTTTCGCGGCGAGGGCTCTTTGGCGTCGAGAGCGACATCTCCCACGCACGTTTCCTGTTTCGGGAGATCCTGGAGTACGTCTCGCAGACCGTCTAGATGTATAACTCGAGCATCCTGATCGCCAAGCTGTGGATCAACAACCTGCACACAGAGCTGACGGTGCTCAACCGCTGGGCGACGCCTCTCCTCCAGCGAGTTTTCGAGCACTCTCCAGCGATCGAGCGGCTGCTCTGTCTGACCTGCAACCTTGTGCTGGGTGTCGGCTCGCCCGTGTTCATCCCATTGGTCATCTTTGTTCCGTACTGCCAGTCGTTCAACTTCCAAACGTACAACTTCGAGATGCAGAATATCTACGACGACCTCTAGTTCTCCAACATGATCATGGAGAACCAGCAGATCTTCGCGCTTACCAAGATAGACTTTGTGTTCAAGATTGTACCTCACTTGAGCATCTACAACTGCCCCGGGAATATCCCTGCTCTCATCAAGGTAGCGCCAAGTCACCAACTAGCAGCGCGAGCCAAAATCTACTGCAACACAACAGTTCCCCAGATCCAAAAGGAAGCGACAATTCGTCTCGGCGCCGCAAGTGCGAGCAGAAGAATCGGCTCAGAGAGTGGCTACAATCCAGAGTGCAAAGCACAGCGTGTCGCACAAATCCACCCGGCAACATGCTCGGACGCTGGAGGATGATCACCTCACACGTCGTCCTCTTCCTCTGGGGACTCGCCATCCTCGTGCTTCACCTCCTCGCCACCAAAACCTCCCAGAGCATGTACGTCTCGACGTGCAAGCAGCCCATCCGATCCTGGTTCGCTACCAATTACCCGTGCTCTGTCATAAACTTCCACTGCTACCGCAACGGATCCACAGGCGTCAGTGAAGACGCCTACGGCTTTCTCGAAGAGAGCAGCTTGGCCGCACTGGTGATCAGCCACTGCCCACACCTCACAGTATCAAAGTCCGTCCGCTGATTCAGGAACCTGCTCGGCATCGACATCTGCAACTCCACCATCGTCGAATGGAGCGCAGACGCTGCGACCACGAAGACCGACCACCCCTTGCTCACGTACACCATCTTCGTGCGCTCGAACATGACCGAGCTCCCGGTGTGCTGCAGGCGCTCTCCACTACCATGGCAGACTTCGAGATCTCTGTCTCGAACCTCACCTCGCTGTCTGATGATCTCCACGAGCGACGGCACGCCATGACGCTCTTCTACGTCGAGCACGCGCTCATCAGCGAGTTTTCGAGTAACCTCTGAGAGCTCAGCGTCGACGACCTGCCGCTCGTCGACAACGCCATCGAGGTGATACCCGAGTCCCCAAAAACCACATCCCCAAGTTCGTCGCGCTCGCGTTATCGCACAACCCGCTCACGACGCTCCCTGAGAGCCTCGGCGACACGAGCGACCTGGGCTTCCTCTGCATCAAGGAGACGCAGATCGCTGCCGAAGTGGGTGGACAGTGTGCGGAAGAGCGCGACGAACATCCACGCGTACAACACACCGTTCTGCCTGGGACTGCCGAAGGACGGGCGGGAGCGCAAGTACGGCCCTGGCGTAGTGCTTACGTGCAGTGACTCAAATCCTCGATCTGCTGGCAAGTACCCGCTGGTGGTGATGGCGTGTAAACGACTATTGCGAAATGATCGGAAATCGAAGCCAAGGCTGAGTCTAGCGCCACATGGTAAGGTGCCCAGTCGTTCGATCCTAGACGGCAAATGGCGAATGAGTGAGTGTTCTGAGCCATACCAGCTATGCAATGAGACCCAGAGGTCTCGTATCATACCAATCGATATCTTATGAGATGTCTCGTAGTGGTACTCGGAGGAAAATGGAACACTGGCGCGCGCTTCAAACTGTACTCACTGCACCATCAGCGGGCACGATTTCGGTTTGCGCAATTCGGAAATGAATACGCGTTGTTGGTTCAGCCGTGATTTTTATTTTGCATTTGAAGTTCTTCGTCGCTTAGACCAGTGCCGAAGGCTCCAACTCCAGCGCTAATCTCCACTCCGACTTCTCTTGATGCCATCTCAAACAATCTACGAAACGAAGCGTTCGCTCCGATCAAGCAAACGACGTCCATAAGAATGGACACAAACGCGCTGAATGAGTCTGGTGACAGACAGCAAACCTCGTAGCGTCATGGAGAATAAAGTTGCTGCTGAGCGTTGTTGGCTTCGCTAATCAAAGTTTTCTGTATTTTTAGGAGTGAGTCTTAGTTCCTGATCTGTTACCACCCTGTGCACATGGACAGAAGAAGCGTCAGTGCAGAGCACAGCTGAAGACGAGTTGTCACGCCACCACTGCCACTACAAGACGTATTCGTCTCAACGATTAAGGAGGATAGTGACATGTCAACCAAGTTGAAGCCTTCGGGGAAAGCCTACTGGGCTGTGTGCCTGGCGCTCGCTTCGCTCCATGGAGCATGCGCGGCATTTCTGATCACCTGCGCGCGTTTGTACTGGTACATGGAGCATCCGTACCTGACGTACTTCGTGGACCTCCTGGCTCCGCGACAAGATCGACACTTTCGACTCGTTGGCACCGCGCTCGGCTGCATCGGAGGTCTTCACTTGCTTCGCTTTATCGAGTTGTTGACCCCGCGAGTAGTGCGCAAGTGGTACTTTGAGCCTGCATTCGTCTCGAAGATCTCGGCTGCAGCGAGACTTTCGGCCAGATGTGGTGGTTTGTCGGGTATGCGCTGGCGAATCAAGACTCTGCGACGGCAGCTCTTCGGGAAGCAGGGCGTGTTTGGTGAGAACAGCCACCGCTTTGATTGGATGGCCGTGGTGATGGAGCTGATTCAAGTCGCAACTCAGGTGTACCAAGCGCACCGATCCAGCCACCTGATCAGCCGAGTCTGGGTCAACCACTGCTACGTCGTGATCGTGGTGCTCTACTGCTGGACGACCCCATTGCTTCATCACTTCTTGGAGAGCTACACGTTCAATCGGCGCGTGGCCTGCCTAGCTGTTGACGCTCTTCTCAACATCTCGTACAGCATCGTCCTGCCACTCGTGATCTTCGTTCCGTACATCTACGAGTACGACCCAGTGGCGTACTCCTTCGACTTGTCGCTGCTGTACGGAGACTTAACGTTTGGCAACCTGGTGCTGGAGAACCAGTCGATCTTTGCAGTATCTCTACTGGAATGTGGAAGTAAACTCGTTCCTCACATCAGCGTGTACCTGAGTTTGAAGAACATCAACCGTCTCATCCACCAAGCTGCAGCGCGTCTTTCGTACAACGAGACGAGTGTCGCTCCGTCACAAGTAACAACTGCACTCGGACCAAATGCTCAAGACCTCGACAATGCAGGAGTTGAATTACGCCCGTGTCAGCGCTGGATCTACAAACTGATCCGCCTCACCTACAGCTGCTTAGGCGCCGCAGTACTGGCAGTCCACATCACTGCTGTTCAGCGATTCGACGGAGTCACAGTACTTGGCTGCAAGCAGACGATGCATCCGTGGTTCGCGAGCAAGTATTCCTGCTCCGTGTTCGAATTCAATTGCTATCGGCGGAATCTTCCGAGTCTAGAGCCTGAATCGCTGGACTTTCTTGACGAAAACACTGTGACGTCGCTGGTGATCTCGCACTGCCCGGCTCTGGTCGTTCCTCGGGCGATCCAGAGTTTCCCAAACCTGCTTGGCATCGAAATTTACAACTCGACGATCGTGGAATGGAGTGCAGATGCAGCAATTTCAGCATCGATCCATCGGAAAATGGTGTTTGCGCTGTTTTCCTATGTGAACATGACGACGCTTCCTGACGGCATTCTCGGCCCGCTGCCGGACATGCTCCAGGACATCGAGATCTCAGTTACGAATTTGACTTCGCTCCCAGATGATTTACACGAGCGGTGGCACAGCATGAGCGTTCTGTACCTGGAGTACTCGGAGCTCGAAGTGTTTCCAGAGTCATTGTTCAAGCTGGAGGTGTACGACTTGTCGCTAATCGGGAACTGGATCCAGGAGATCCCGCACCTCCTGAGTCTTCAGTCCAACTACTACGTGCTGGCGCTTTCCCACAATCCACTTCAGACACTGTCAGAGGTAGTTCCCAGTGGCCTCGCGATCGACTTCATCGGACTGGAGAATACAAAATTGGAGAGCTTGCCGGCGTGGCTGAACACCAACATCAATGAGGTAGTGTATCTCTCTGGATCTCCTGTTTGCACACAAGATGGGAGCCAGAAAGCAAAGACAGCACCAGCCCATGGCGAGTTCGTTTGTGAGGAGAAAGACCCGCGCGGAGATGGACGATTACCCCTGGCGCTGACCATGCCACAGCGAGTTCCCTAGATCAGACTTTATGAAATACTGGGGTGAAAGAGCAAGCATTTTCTTTGTTAATAAAGATGGCTTTGGACAGGTTGATTGTTGAAAGTACATTGGAGATTCTCTTGGAGCTCTGATGAAACTTCTGAGCTGGACTTTCCAGTAGAGAGGTGTCTTCCGCTAGCTCCCAATAACGATGTTTGATTTACGGCTATCCAATATAGAATAATGGTTAGTCACGAAGAAAAGAGTAAGGGGGTTGTGAAACCTACGATGCACTCGTGGATGAACCTATAGTTAGTGGAAATCCCAAGCGCTTTCCAAATGAAAGCCAATCAATGGCTCAACAACCAAATCGTTTGTAGTTTAGCATTAGCGGAGATGGTGCAGGAACGACCGGCGTCATCAGCGCAATCCTCTGAGGTGTTTTGTGCAGTTGGTCTTGAGCAAGCGAACCATTTGAATGTGGCAACGCACATGAGAATAGAGCTTGCATCTGGTGCGTATACCGCAGCGAAGGTGTGTCTGAGGATGCTTCATGGGTTCTGTGGGGCTTTCTTGGTCGCTACTGGGCGACTTTACTGGTACTTGGAGCATCCGTATCTGGCGTACTACGCAGACCTCGTGGCGCCGTCTTCGAAGCGCCACTTCAAGCTGCTTGGGACAGTGCTTGTGGGCGTTGGACTGCTGCATTTGATCGAGTTTGCAACATTGGTGCACTCTTCCACGCCATGCAGACAACGACACGCGCCGATCGCTCCAGAGATGCAGGCAGGCTCGACTCGAGATGTTGCGAAGACGAGGTTCAGCTCTGCGTGTTTCGCGTTTCGTCAATTCGCAGTCAAGTGGGACCAGCTGTTCGGCCGAAAGAGCCTTCTTGGTGTGGAGAGCGTCCACTTTGAGCTCGTCTTCATCGGACGAGAGCTGGCGGAGATCACGTCCCAGATCTATCAAGCGTACCGATCGAGTCACCTCATAGGCCGAGTGTGGATCAACCACTGCTACGTGCTCATCGTCGTCTTGAACTGCTGGAGTACCCCATTGACTCAACGAGTCTTTCAGCACTGTCCGCCAGCTCAGCGTGCAGCTTGTCTGACCATCGACTTCCTGCTCAACATCTGCTCCAGCGTCGTTCTGCCCATGGTGATCTTCATCCCGTACCTGTATCACTACGAAGTGGAAGGGTTCACCTTCGACATGGCGTTCATCTACGGCGACGTGTCGTTCGGGAGCCTCGTTTTGGAGAACCAATCGATCTTCGCCGTCTCATTGCTGGACTGCGGCAGCAAGCTCATCCCGCACCTCAGCGTGTACTCGGGCTTGAGAACTGTAAACAGTCTTCTCCAGCGAAATCCTGATACGACAGGTTTCTCGACGCGCAAATCAAAGACCGGAGCAGCTTCGTCGTCATCTCCATCAGCATTCGGTCCGATGGCATTTTTAGTGCCTTTCAAGCCCAGCAGAAGTTGCCAACTCCTGCACCTGATCTTTGTTCTCTTTGGGCTCTCGATCCTCTGCGTCCACCTCACTGCCGTCTTGAAGTCACACGGGTTATCAGACTCAGGATGCAAACAGAAAATGCACCCGTGGTTTGCGGAGAAGTATGCGTGTTCCGTGTACGAGTTCAGCTGTTACCGCCACAACGAAACGCCAAGCTTGGACGCCCAGTCCTTGGACTTCCTTGACGAGGATGCGCTAACGGTGCTGGTGATTTCACACTGCCCGGCACTGGTAGTTCCCAAGTCGATCCGAAATTTCCCCAACCTACTCGGCATCGAGGTCTACAACTCGACGATCATGGAATGGTCAAGGGAGGCATCGATCTCCGCTTCGATTCATCAGCAAATGGTGTACTCGATCCTGTTTCGCGTCAACATGACCAAGGTCCCCGACGGTTTGCTCGAGCCTCTCCCGCCCATGCTGCAGGACTTTGGGTTCTCGGTCACGAACTTGACAGCACTCCCAGAGGACCTGCACGAACGCTGGCATGCGCTCAGCATTTTTTATTTGGAGTACTCTCAGATCCAGATTTTTCCTGAGACACTGCTGCAACTTGAGGTGTACGAGCTCTCGTTGATTGGGAATCAGTTAGAGACCATCCCGGATCTACTGAGTGTTCAGTCCAGCTATCACGAGATCGCGCTTGGGTTTAATCCACTCAAGGCACTCCCACCGGCCATCGCGAGTGGGTTGATGTTCGCGTTCTTGCAGCTGGAGAACACGAGCGTACAAGAACTTCCGGATTGGATCGCTGAGAGCGTCCAGGACGTCGTGTATCTCTCAGGGACACCTTTCTGCGTATCCTACGAAGACGAGAAAGATCCGGAAACGAAGAGTGCAAAAATCATCTGCAACGAAAGAGATCCGCGAGGAGCCGGCATGTACCCGCAGGAACTGGTCACTCCGCAGCGACAACTCTGACGAGAGACAGAGACAGAGATACTCAGCGAACACGAGTCTACCTAAAGGTGACTAAGTTCTCACTGCCCTCCAAACGGTTTTAGAGGATAAATGCTGATTAAAACCGTAAATTGGTTTTAATTAGCGTGAACATGATTAAACATGGTACCAGTTATTCAATTTGTGTTCATATCTACATCACAGGGAACGTACAGTGCGCGCCAAAATCTTAAGGACGTTTTTAATGAAAATGTAAATTTCCCCCTCAATTTTCCCTCTCTGGTGCTGACATCTTCAAATGTGATAGAAAACATGTGGAGCGTTCTCATGGCCAAAG
>JALBZD010000689.1:0-18731 GCA_038050675.1 Globisporangium cylindrosporum | reverse complement strand
AGACGCACCGAGTCCGGCAGACGCACCGAGTCCGGCAGAAGCACCCAGACCGGCAGACGCACCGAGTCCGGCAGACGCACCCAGACCGGCAGACGCACCGAGTCCGGCAGACGCACCCAGACCGGCAGACGCACCCAGACCGGCAGAAGCACCGAGCCCAGCAAAAGCATCCAGATCTGCAGCTCCGTCGATATCGGCCATCGCATCAACTTCAGCGTCGGCATCAGCCACTGCCTGAAGCGACCGCATGCTCAGGTCGGAGCCATGACCACCAGCAATGGAGGGCAGCGCTGGCGCAGCTTCAAATGAGTCGCCATTCACGCCCGACAGCACAGTGACACCGAGGACACACAGAGAGAAGAACTGCTTGGTCGACAACATACTTGACTTGGATTGACTTGGGTTGACTTGACTTGGATTGACTTGACTTGACCGAGGAACAGAGAATACAAAGACGAAAACGAAAACGCTTACGGTAAACGGACGAACGGAGACGAAGATGACACTTGAGCTGGAGAGCTGCTTTTTGAAAATGAGCAATGTGAGAGAGGAGAGAGATGCTTGGTACTTCGGTTGACGCCGCAGTTGCGTTGCGCTGCGCTAGTTGGATGGGTACTGTAGATCTCTTGCCTGCTCACTCGTTGCTATCTTCCTGTGGCGGTGGTATGCATCTACATGCTGGCGGAAAGCAACTCACCAGTGGTCGGCGGCTCTGGTCAGTTGGCCAGATGCCAGCAGACACCACAAACCAGATCCGTACGGTCCGCTCCTGGTGATCAAAAGTCGTGGCTCCGCTCGCGCCAACTCCAATACAGTCTATATCCAGCTGTAAATGGGAGCCCAGCCATCGCGCTGTACAATTTCACATGTGTAGTGCAGTATATGCTGCGATGCCAGGTCAGGGAAAAGCAATCCTGAGAGACCAGAGAGGCACGCTCAGCATGGAGGGCTGCAATGGGGGCTTTTGTCAGTCAGTACAGTCAACTCCACCTTTGACACATAGAGACAGGCCCTTACGTGGCAGGCGTGCTTGGCTCTGGCAATCAAACCTCCACACACCTGTCAATTCGATAGGAACTGTTTTGTTGATTACCAGGGCCAACAGTCGAGAAGCACTTACTTGTTCGACTGGCAAAAACATCCACCAAAAATGAATGTGCCAACCATCATTCGTCGTCCCTCCACTCTAAACAACTAATTTAGCGAGTTCCAGTACCAACGAGGTACTGTAATGATAAACAATAATATTTTAACCAATTTCTTGATTTGATTTGGAACAAAATTTCTGACGCACAGACACACAAGCGGAACCGGTCCGAACCGGACCGCGCTGCGGTCCACAGGCGCTTTGACTGGTGGGGGGACGGAAGCAGCGGAGCTCTTCGTTGGGCGTGACCGCGACGGCAAAGGCAGCAGCATTCTCTGTTAAAGTCCGAATCCATCATGGTGCGTAGCTCTCTCTTCGTGCTCTGCGTGCATGCAGCCTTGGCTTGTAATTGGCTAGGCGATGTGTCTGTCCATCGCGTGATGACAGCCATCAGCTTGCTCGCCATACAAGTGTTTGTGTGAGTATGGAATAAGCGTGACACTAAATGTAAACGAATGCTTGTGTGCTTGCTCTCCTGATCAACAGTCGAAGAAAATTGTGAAGAAGGAAGTAGAGGAAGTGACCCGTGTCGGTCCTTCGCTGAAGGAAGGCGAGCAGGTGTTCGGCGTTGCCCACATCTTTGCCTCGTTCAACGACACTTTCGTGCACGTGACCGACCTGTCGGGCCGTGAAACCATCGTCCGTGTGACCGGTGGCATGAAGGTGAAGGCCGATCGTGATGAGGCTTCGCCTTACGCTGCCATGCTTGCCGCGCAGGACGTGGCTGCCAAGTGCAAGGAAGTCGGCATCACTGCCCTCCACATTAAGGTGCGCGCCACCGGTGGCAACCGAACCAAGACCCCAGGTCCTGGCGCGCAGTCTGCCCTTCGTGCTCTTGCTCGTAATGGCTTGAAGATCGGACGTATTGGTAAGCTTCCTTTTCATGGTTATGATTACCCTCCTCCAGGTCTTATATCGAATGCCAAGTTGCTGACTTTGTGCGCTTCTTTGCCTTGTGTCTCACAGAGGATTGCACTCCAATCCCAACGGACAGCACCCGCCGAAAAGGTGGTCGCCGTGGTCGCCGTCTCTAAGCGCCCGGCTGTCCCCTTCTCGACTTGGGATTGCTCTCTGTTCCAGACTATGGGATTCGTGCAACAATACAGCGATTTTTCTTCTTGGCTCGCTCGCTCTTCGGTCGCTATGGCGTTGACCTGCTGCAGCTTGTTTAGCTCTCATTAAATGACGCAGCAAATTCAATACAAAAGCCTCATCGCCGAGTAGTGATTGAGAAAGAGAACCATGTTGTGCATTGCGTTTGTTACTGTGTGTCGGTGGCTGTGGTTGTGAAGATGGAGTAAATTATTGACAATAGCTACGGACTGCTCATCTGTTCGTCGTCCTGGACGGGCATCAGCAGACAGCCGAGCACACCGGCTCCCCGCCACTGCTGCGGCGTCAACAGTAGCTCGTGGAACTCCCACTGGTCAGTAGCCTGTTCTGCAGCCATTCCCGTCTCTGTGTCTGTTTTACCCAGCGGCGCACGACGCACGATCACGCGGATCGGACTGCCGATGTTGTGCATCACGATCTCCTTGATCGCCTCCAGGTTACGGTTGTTCGTCGCGTCCGCCGTGCCGAACACGACCACCTGGTCTGCTGCATGGAGATCTGCCCACTCTGCCGGGGAGTCTGCATTATGATGATTGATACGCACGGCAATAGGTCAGCACTTGTATACATACAACGCCGTGATAACCAAGCACACGAGCACATTACCATTCTGGACGTTCTCGACAATCGCAAACGGCTTTTTCGCCTTATCCGCCGCGTCTACAGAGCATTTGACAAGATATTGTAAGCACCAATTCGAATGCGTTCATTCACATACACAACAGCAGCAGCTCGTAACCTACCGATCTCCTTTGGCACAAACGAAGCAGCAGCTGCAGGTGCTTTACTCTCCGCCACAGCCACCGCGGGCTTCACATCCGGCGGCGACGGCGGCTTCACATCTGCACCCGCCGCTTCCTTCGCCTTGGCACTCTTGGCCTCGAACACTCTTCACAACAATCACAAACAATCAGCACAATCAGCACACCACAAGCCCACAGCTCGGGTTATGTATAGCAACAGCGGCTACGTACTGCGGCAGGATCTGCTCGATGCGCGTCATGACGGCCTTGTGGTCGTACTGCGCGACCGCGAACGCGTGGCGCTGGTGGCGCACGCGGTAGACGTCGATGTCACCGCGCGGGAAGCCGTCAGCGTCCACCAGCGGACCCTTGATGCCCGGTGGGTTGCTACCACTCGTGAGCTCGTCCACGATGGCCTCAATCTCCGCCTCCAGCTTGCTCTTCTCGGCCGTCAGGCGCTCGTACTCGTCCAAGATCGCGGCCATTCTTGCTTTGCCTCTTGTGTACTTTTTTGACAATGAGAAGGTGAATGTGATGGTGTTGGCTGTGTTATTTAACAGCACTCTTCCTCGTTGCGAGCTGATCACATGAGTGAGGTTCTCGAGTTTTCTATGACTATAGGTATAGAAAAGTCTATTTAAACAATTATCTGCCACCACGTTGATAAATATACCAAAGAAGCAATTTCCTGGACACTCAAAACAAATCGCCATCATCATATTTTGGTTGTCAAATGCGAAAATGGCGCCAATGGCAAGCGCATCGTCGCCGTTCTTCGCGTGCTACTTGCTCACGCCTGTGCTCGCGCCGCAACGACTGCGCTGCACGTACGTGGGTTTCACGATCTCGCCCGCGCGCCGCATCCGCCAGCACAACGGAGAGATCAACAACGGCGCCAAGCGCACCACCAGGCACCGACCCTGGTACGTGAGAGCAACGGAATGCAGTGCAACCATGCAAGACAGCTCTAGCAAAATTAAGCTCCCTGCCTGTGTCTTTGCTATTATTTACTGATGTTACAACAGGGAGATGGTCGCGGTCGTGCACGGATTCCCGTCCAAACACCACGCATTGCAATGTACGTACGTCTCAACGTATATGCAGAGCTACCCGTCACACTCGACGCCATTGACCCTCATGCTGTGACACACTCTCTCTTCTCTGTAGTTGAGTACGCGTGGCAGCATCCGTACAACTGCCGGTTCACGAAAGAGCGACTCTGCAGGTTGGTGGGCAAGAAGGGCGTGGGCTTGCCGCGCTCGCTCAAGCGCAAGCTCATCGAGCTGCACGAGATCCTGCAGCTGCAGCCCTGGTCGCACTTCCCGCTGACCATCAGCTACACTTCCGAGTGTACGACCTGCGTGGTTCACAGTATATCTGCCGTTTTCTGTGATTTTGACTCACTGTGTGTCTGTGCTTTGGTTATGCCTTATAGTTGCTCACAGTGTGGCGAGGACCTCGGGCTTCTACGCGTTTCCGCAGCACATGCGCTGCGAAACCAAGGTCCTCGAGGAGTTCAAGGGTGTTGGCAATAGACAGAGCGCCACACAAGAAGATGGTGAAGATGACGCTGATGCTACTATAGAGATTGATAGCACTGAGCGTTGTTGCTTTGTGTGCGAAGAAGACTTGGACACTGACAGCGTAGCAACAGGCAGCTCGAAGTTGTCCCATCACCTCCAGTGCTACCATGAAGGATGCGGGATGCAGTGCCACACACTGTGCCTCGCCGACCATTTCCTGAGCACACTGAGCGACAGCGAGGAAGAGCCACGTGGAGATGACATAGCAGGTAGTCTATCAGGTCACCAGCAACAACATACGCTTCTTCGACCCGAGATAGGCACGTGTCCGGATTGCCAGGGCGAGCTCTTGTGGCCGCTCTTGGTACAGCAGGCAGCTGCGCGTCAACGCGGCAGAGTTGCAGACAGCACAGCCACGAGCTCCAGTTCCAATAGAAAGAAGAAAGAGAGACGCATGAGAGATGGCAGCGCTGTCAAGAATGGGGCCGAACCAGCTTTGTGCACTACCGAACTTGGTGGTGATATGACAAGACAGCCTAGCGCCGGTACTGGAAATGGCGAGAAGCCATCAAACGACAGTTGCAATGAACGTTATTTGTCGACACTATCGGAAGCTGCGAGCCTGTCGACCAATAGCTACACACCTTACAGCGACGAGAACTGGTTTGCGAACGATGGGGACGACCATTTTCGCGATTATGAGGATGAAGAGAACGGTCTTGATACCCTCATGGCGGGCGTTGATGACTGCCACCACCACGCGCCAAGCATTAGGTCGCCAGAGGCCCGCGAATTCGTTGGTGAAGCCAAACGTGATGACAGAGCAAGCGCCGCGGTCATTGACCTCACGCTGGACGATGAGTAACAAAGCCTGAAAGGTTGAGAAGTTGCGCGTGTGTGTATTCTACGGTTCTATGGATGGGTAGGTGGTCTATCTGTCTAACATTCCTCATGGCTTTGCTGCTGTTGGTAAGTTCACTGCAGTTCTCGAGAGATCCAGCTGCTTGTCTGCTCCTAGCAGGAAGAGCGTTCGCGTCAGCTCTTTCAGCTCACGCGGGAGTCGTGCTCTTTTGCTGTTGCCGACTGTAGTAGCGTCGAGAGCCGTTCGCCAGACATCAAAGTCGCCCATCACGGTTTCCATAGCTTCAAATGTACTCGCCTGCACGAGTCGCAGGAAGAAGAGCTTAGCTTCCTGTCGGATCTGCGCGTCACGTACACTCTCCACCAGCTCCTGGACCCAGATCCATCGCTCTTGCATCAGGACTTCGTCGGCTGCCAAGACAAACGCGTCATTCTCAGCGTCATGGAGAAGGTCGGCGTTGTCTCTACATGCGCGTGACTGTGGCGTCAAGACGATGACGGGTGACAACGAAGAGACTAAGGGTGAAGCGATGGTGGTGGCTGCGTCCATGACTGTTGCAACGCTCATTGCGTCAGTCTTCTTCGAACTAGGCTGGAACGGCGTGAGGACCCGGTCGGGCGGGCTTTAGAGCGAAATGGTGGATTTGGAAATGAGGCGCTCTTTTTTTATTCGGATCAGAGCATGCGCTGAGCTCCCAGCCGCCAGCCAGCCAGCCAGCCAGTCACTCGTCCGTTACAAGCTAGGTTTGGAAATCAGCCACAAGAGTTTCAGGCTTTTCTGGGATCCTGCTCGCACACGTCTATCACAAATTCGAACTGCGTGGTCAACACCAAACCCACACGAGTACCGTGCTGCAGCATCTCTTTGTGGATTAGCGATGGGGTTCAGAACGCCGCGCGTACAGCCTCTGTCATGCCAGTCTCGAGTCGGACGCACTGAAGTCGACAATGTTGATAACCGGCGAGCTGGTGCACCACCAGGTCCTAGTATCTCCTACGCCCAACTGCAGCGCGAGCTCGACCGCCAGGCTACGCAGCGGAAATTCAAGGCATCTTTATCATCAAACACAACTCATAGCTCGTTAACCCTCGGATCTCGTTCATTCTAGACTTTGTGTCGTGGTATCGAAACCTCGCAGCGATCCGAATATGCGAAAGGAATACTGGCGATGATCGTGTACCCAGCCTATGCGACTGTGTCCCTGCAGCTGTCGCCACGAGACCAAGTCTGGTTCTCGTTGCTGCTCCCGTTGTCAAGTACGCGCTCTGCTTTCTGCTACTGCAGAAGGTGCAAACCGAGATGGACGTGGTGGGCAGTGTGATTGTTTGGTCCTAGATATGGGCGTGAGGTGTCAGTGCGTGTAACGCCTGAAGCAAAAAGCGTAAAACGCACTCCATACCCTTTGCGTCCTGCGCAGCATGGAGCTCCTGAGCATGAGATCACGGACCTTATGGTCGTCCAGAGGACGATGTCCAAGAGTCGAGAAACTTGACGAGCCTGATACCTAAATACCTCTGCAGTGGGGGTTGGCTACTGGATCTATGTTTTCCGGTCTGAGCAAAGAAGCTTTTCTTAGATTGCCATCATGTCTTTTTGCCTCCCACAACAGTACAAAGGAGCCCCTGTGTCCCAAGGAATCTACAAGTGTGCTGGACTGGTACGGCGGCGAACCTGGTATGCACGAGTGAGTGAAATTCAGATCCAATTCGACATAGTCTTCATTGTACAATGGGGAGTCGACTTTCGGCGTCCGTCTCACCCTTCTCAGCACCTTCGTCATGGCTCGGTCAACGCGCTTCAAGCAACTTCGCCCCGATTCCAAACGCTGGTGGTGATTGTCCTCCTCCTTTCACAACAGCTACCAGTCGAGATGGCGCCACAACATCTCCCTCTCAACTCGCTTCTTTACGACTCTTCCACGACAACGCGCGCCGCCAGTTTGAAGAGCTGGGCGAGAAAGTGCCCGCCGCGACGACGACCGTTGGCGGCCAGTACAGCATTAGCAAGCTCACGGCATTTGAAGCCTATCAGCAGCGCACATCGCTCACCCAGAGTGTCGTCGTGCTACTAGTTACCCCCATCCCGTGCATTGTGGTCGTGCTACTACTGGAGAGCATCCCGCTCGCGAGCCCAGCACTCGGATGGCAGGCGAACGGTGTCTACTACGTGCGCATGCTGCTCGGTGCGTTTGTCGTCGCAACGGCGGTTGCGTGTGCGATCGAGGAGTTCATCCCTGAGATCCAGCTGCCGTGGCCCCAGCTCAGCGTCATCGGCTGCGTGCAAGCGCTCGTGTTTGTTGGGACAATCCTGGGCATCGCCGCGGCCGGCGGCGTGTTCCCCGTGCCCTTCTCGCTGCTGATCCCTGTGGGACCGATGATGCTCGCTGGAACGTGCATCCACTACTCGCTCGTGCGCTCCAAGATCATGCTCACGACCAATTTCCTGGAGCGTTATCGACACGTGATCGAGGTGATCCAGATGGAGTCCGTGCCGCTAGTACTTTACCCCGTGTATGCGACGCTGTTCATGCAGCTGCCGTCAAAATCCCAGCTTTGGTTCTCGCTCGTGCTTCCCGTGCTCAAGTTTCTGTGCCGGTTCCTGGTCTGGAAGAAGATCCAAAGGGACGATATGGACATCGTCGGCGCGATCTCTGCGGCCTCCAGCCAGTTGTTCCACGTGCTCTTCATGATGACCTGCGTCCAGAACGCCAAGACGAGCTCGATGCTGGGGCTGCTACTAGCCTGGAACGTGCTGCAGGCGCTCGTGTGCTGCGAAAGCATGGTGAAGTCGGCCAAGAAGATGGACGAGACTAGCAATACGAACCCGGTCTCCGTGGTACCTGGGGCGAATCAAAAAGAGCCACAGAGCAATCTCATTCCAATGAATTTGTCGACCAGAATTCTCGCATTGCTAGAGCAACAACCAGTGGTTTTCAGGCTCTTCCAACTCGACCAGCGCGTGCTGTTGTCCTCGTACTACCGGTATCGCGACCGCAAGTGGGCGACCGTGAACCAGCAGTTGCTTCAGACCCACTTAGCAGCGTGTCGAGCCGCCGACACAGCAAGCCCAAGCGATGGTGCGTCTAGCAACATTGCTCCTCCAGCATCAGGCTCTGCTGAAGGCGAACGACAGCATTACCGCAATAGTTCGCTTGGAGATCGTTTTGGCCGCAAAGTGCGCGCCATGAGCGCGATCATCCGCTCCGTTGCGACAGAAACACCCGTCGTCATCCACGAAGCAAATCCCACTCGAGTATCGACACAATCCCAAGAGCCCTCAGTCCAGCGAGTCACCTCCGTTGTGATCCACGTCTCGCAAGTCCAACGGGCGATCGCCGCCCTGCACAGCACGGAGGTGATATTGCTGCGCTGCTACATCTCCATCGTCGCATACATTCTCTACGGTGCGTATGTGCTCAGCGTCTACTACTTGTTCCCGAACAGCGAATACATTTTGTCATTGATACGAGTGACGTCGACGCAAGAGATGAGCCGAACCGCCACGAAACTCAGCCTGCTCTGCGCCACAGAGGTGCTGATCCTAGGTACGTACCTCGCGATCATAAGACGAGTCTACGGCATTGATGGCACCAAGCAGCTCGCGTTCGCGCTCTCGTCCCAGAGACGCATCATCCAGGCCAAACTCGTGCTATGGAGCGTCATCATCTTCTCCTTTCCGCTGCTACATAGCGGGAACGACGTCACGTTCAAGTTTGAGTGGATGCACAAGACCAAGTCGAATTGAAATGAAGGAAGGAAGTTAAGGCTACTACAGGAGTAGTTGTACCTAGACCGTTTGAGATTTGTGACCAATATCAGCGTGTTCGAAAGCCCAACACTATCGACATAAGTCTTTAGACAATCACTTGGTTGGGCTCTGCTTTCGATTGAATCAAACTGCCCACTGTGATTCGTTGGATACCATAGAAAACACCATGGTATTCTGTTCATAAATCAAGAAAAGAAGCGAAGTCTCAGTGACCAACTACCACGGGAGACTAGCACCTAGGAGCTCTTTAGAAGATCTCGGTCTCACTGGACGTCTCGATCGACACGCACGTGGCGACGGGCGAGCACGGTGCCGTGAAACACTCGGCGTCCAGCAGCTGGCACTCCTCGTTCTCGCCACAGCGCTCGGCCGCGCACACGTCGGCGCAGTACGCGACGTCGATGGCGTCATCCTCGCGGCACTCGGTGAACTTGGGGCACGTGAGCGTTGCGCACTTGAGCTGCGTGTTTTCGTCGCACTCGCCGTCGTGGAGGATCGTCAGCAGCGGCGTGAGGCACTGCGCGTTCTCAAACATGCACACATTGAGGTACGTGGTGCCGTCCGAGCCGCAGAGCGCGTCCTCGACGCCCGTGCAGATCTCCGGTACGCACGTCTTGCCGCGCTTCCTCTTGGCGCATTTGCCATCAGCGATCTTCATGACGCGGCCCATGCGGCACGCAGCGTAGTCCAACAGACACTGGTTTGCGTAGGTGATCGAGTCCGAACCGCACACGGGCTCGTATAATTTGGGGCAAATGTGGTTACACTTGGCCTTAACCGAGCTGGACGCTGTGACTTCGAGTGATGTCGTGATAGTCGACGCTGAAGCCGCGGTTGGCGAAGTAGTATCCGTCGGCGCTGGGTCCTTCACGCACTCGCCTGTGTGCGCAGTGGTCAAACTCGGGTCTCGGCACTTTGCCAAGATGCGGAGACACTCGTTCGCGTACGTCTCGCCGTCGTTGCCGCACACGGGGATCCAGTCGGTCGGGCACTTGACCTGGCAGGCAGCGTAACTTGCGTCCACTCCACCACCGCTTCCCGAGCCACTGGCGCTGGCCGGACTAGCATTGGCAGGTACTGACGACTGAACTTGCTTATCTTCAGCAGTTTCGTCAACTGCTTCCTTATCGCTCACCGCTGTGGCTGGTTTGGACGGCGAAAGCTCCTCGACTTGCTCAACGGTGGTCACAACCTCCGTCTCAGCTGGTTCTTTAGCTACAGCAGGGTCTTCGACGACCTCTTCGTCTTGAGCTACCTCATCTGCTGGAGGGATCTTGGAAGTAGTCGGCGCCGGTGTTGCCGGGTCTTTGCCTTCTACTTTTGCCGCAACTTCTGGCGGTGCTTGCATCGTCGTTGGCACCGGAGTAACCGCCTCCACTTCGGCATTAGCATCTGCCTGAGCTGGCACATTCGCTGTAGTAGTAGTCGTAGGTGCGGGCGTCACGGCCTCCGTCTGTGTCTCGGATGCTGCTGCATTCGCATTCGCGTTTGCCTTCTGGGTCTTCTTGCACACTCCATCCGATTCGATGTAGAGCTGGTCGCTGGGGTTCGCACAGTACGCAGCCTCGAACTTGCACTTGTTGGCGTACGTCTGGCCGTCCGAACCGCAAACCTTGCCGTCCTTGTTGGTGCAGACGCTACGTTTCGCGCAGTTGACGACTTGAGGCGCAGACGCGGAAGCTCCAGAGAGTGCCAACACGGCGAGTAGTAGCCACGGGAATGTTTTCATCTTTTCAGATCCTCCTAACGCCAGATGAAATGAGAGGTCACTGACAACTTGAGCAATGGTCTTGCGATTGCAAAATGGGCTCCTTCTACCTCGGTGAGGTGAAGCCACGTGAGATCGTGCGGAGATCGAAAAGGAGCAGCAGAAAACAACCACCACGAGAGCCGAAATAGCGACGCAAAGGGGGATCTGGGTTGTCTGGATTGCTCGCAACCAGCCTTACTTCTGAGCGAAACGGGTTCCGAGTGTAAGGAGCGATTCATTTGCTCGCAAATCCGCGTCAAAAGCCAAAGTCCGTCTATATAAATATGTCAAAGCCTGAACTTGCAGCAACATGCGATGCTGAGGGTGGTTATCGAAGGGAACCAGGCTCGCGCCTGACCGATCATTCTGCTGCGAAGTATTTTCGAGTTCTCTAGTGTGTGTCTCTTTTTGTGCCAGCACCATCGCGTGTTTTGGTTCCCTCCTCGGATTTAAAGCGAGGTCTGGGTTAGATCTCTTAGTCTTGCTAATGGATTGGAGGGTTTCCCACACAATATCTTGCTTCTTGCCTTGGGATCGACATGAAAGCAATGTGACCGAGCACTGAGCCCGTTGATTCATTCCTCTTGGTCCCGAAAGCATTTGAGACTGATGTTACTACAGAGATGATGTCATTTTCACGTGCTTCGATGGATGAGTGAATGGATTTGTGCATTGGAATGAGTTTATTTAGTACGCCTTAAGATACGGCTCAACTTGGAATGAGAGAAACGGAAGCAGCGCTTCACTACTTTTGCTGGATAGCCCAACGACAGAAAACTTGGCTATTACTTGGACACTGTGGGACTCAGGCTCACGCACTCTGCGATCGCTGGGCATGGCGTCGTGAAGCACTGCACTTGGTTCAGCACGCACTTCTCGTTCTTCGCACAGCGCCCGGGGACACACACATCTGCGCAGTAGCCGAGTCCCGTGCGCTCGTCGACGCGACATTCCGAGAACTGGCGACAGGTCATCGCCATACAGCCCGTCGGAGTGTTGTCGTCTTGGTCCTGGACGACGGAACCGCACTCGCCGTCGGACATGACGGTCAGAGTCGGATCCTTGCATGCCGAGTACGAGAACAGACAGCGGTTCATGTACGTTTTTCCGTTTGACGCGCAGATAGGTTTCTCGATCGGCGCGCATTGTGGCAGCTCGCACTTCTTCGCTGGCGGTGGCGAGGATGACACCGGGCACTTGCCCTTCTTGAGCGCCGGGTTCTTGCATTGGGCTTGCGAGAATTCGCACGAGTTGCTGTAGGTGATGCCTTTTGAATCACACACTGGCTGGTAGATGCGTGGACACATGTCCGTGCATTTCTTCGGTGCGGGTGCTGGGGCCACCACTGGTGTCGATGCTGGGCAAAGACCTTCGCTCACGACCTTCAGTCCCGGGCTGTTGCAAGAGGCGGCCGTCACCTGGCATGCGTTCGGGTACGTCTTGCCATCGCTGGCACAGACGCCGGCACCCTGGTCCGAACACTTGATAAGCGCGCACTGTGGGGTAGCAGTAACAGCGATTGCAGGCGCTGGCTCCTGGCGAATGAGCTTAGAAGAGGAGCCCTGGTCGTTCGCAGCGTTAATATCCGCTGAAGAAAGTCCGCAGTCCACCAGGAGGATAAGAGCGATGATGGCGCAACGTGGGACTTTCATCACACCAGTTCTGGGCGTCGCTAGTTTCAAACGAGGCTTCCTTAGCAGTAGAAGGGAAATTGGAGAATGCGAGGAGCTCAACTGATCCTCTCAAACTCTCAAAAGAGAGCAGCGGCAGAAAGGAAACGACCCGAACTGCGTCCTCACCACATGCTGCTCCATGTAAAAGTCAGTCCGGTGGTGACGTGAAGTGAGCGAAACCCACACACGCATGTACCTTCGCAATTCCATCTGGTTTTGTAATTTTACACACATGAACCCAACGTTGCTGGTCTGGTGTCGTCGCATGATCGCCTCCCCAGTTGAGGCTGGGTTCAACGCTGTTGTTCAGATAGAGGCAGCAGGCGCCTCTCTTGTCACGTGCACTCAACTTCAACACCGGGAGTTCTTCACATCGACTGAAGAGATACTTCTCCACATCCATCCGTTTCCTCCATAATCTTGTCTTGAGTCCCGACTACAGAGTTTCCAGGAAATGGGCCAAAATCTTCTTTGTCTCTTCTTTCTGAAGTACGGGACGCATCCCACTTCTACGAGTGACAAGCATCCATCCGCAGCGACGGGTTGCGTTGCTCAACCGCTTGATTATTCCAAGTGTTCAGATCACAAACACGCGGATGAGTGAGTGAGGAGAGATTGAGCAGCACCAGATTTACCAACATCAACTTGCATGTATGAACAGTGCTTACTGACCGCTACACGCTGCTAAAGAAAAATACTTGCAACCGGAATGCGCTTTCCCCGGTCTTTATCTTTGTCACCCTTGTAGATTTGCATCCCTCTCTATCAAAGTTACGAACCAAAGGCTTCGTCCGCTTCGTCGATCTTCTTGAATTCGTAGTTGCCACGTCCATCAAACTGTACGGAACAGAAACACACACAAAAAGGTTAGATCCTGGATCAAAGTCAGAAAGGAACAAGCAACATCGATAAATAAATACTCACGTGAAGGACGTGCTCGTGGTACTTCCACAACGACTTGCGATGCGACACAGTGAACAGCGTAATGTTTTGCTCGCGGCAGTGGTTGTACATCGCGCCTTCAACGTCGACACTCACAGCAGAGGTGCATTCGTCCAAAATCGCAAACTGCGGCTTGTGGTAGAACAAACGCGCCATCGCCACACGCTGCTTCTCGCCACCAGATAGCACATCAGCCCAATCGTGAACAACATCCCAGCCACCTTCACGCGACACCAAGTAGCCGAGCTGCACTTTCTCGAGGAAGTACTCAAGGTCTTCATCCTTGATTCCCGACGCTTGCATATCTTCGATGGAGTGCGGGTAGATGATCTGATCACGAAGGCTGCCCAGAGTCAAGTACGGACGCTGCGGGATGTAGAAAAGTCCGTTGCGCACAGGCTTGGTCAGTTTGCCGCCGAACAATGGCCAGAGTTCACCAAGGATACGGAAAAGTGAACTCTTTCCGCAGCCATTCGGACCAGCGACAACGACGTTCATGCCAGACTCCACCTTGATGTTGAGCGAGCGAACCAGCACATCCCCGTTTGGGGTCACCAGAGGCACGTCTTCGAACTGAATCACGTGGTCACGGTGCAGCAATTCGCCCTTGTTTGGGTACAGACCCAAGCCTTCCGCCGAAGTGGTGCCCTTCGTCTCGTCGTCGCCCTCGTCGTCGTCGCCTTTCAACATCGTACGCTGGTATCTGCCCTCGTCCAAGTCCGTGAGCACGTCCATCATCTCGGTCACACGAGCGGTGAAACCGGCGAGACGGGTCAATTCGCGACCAGAAAGCACAAGGCGGCCCATTGCTTCCGATAACTTGATCAGCATTTTACCCGAGCGGAAGTAGTCTTCCATGCGTTCAGCGTACGTCGACTTCAGGTGACGTGGGTCCGTTTCGTCCAGGAATGGCTTTGACACGACCAAGAAGCCCACCACGGTGGCCAGGTACTTCGCAACGATGTTGTCAATCACCGAGACGGAGAATCGGAACTGCTGCGACTTGCGCACCAGATCGATCAAGCGGGTAAACGACTCGTCCAGAATCTTCTTCTCGCGGACGTTGCCGTTGTAGAACGCGATTTCTTCACTGTGGGTGATCAAGCGCGAGTTCATGAAGCGGAAGTTGCCTTCCATCTTCTGCTCCGCAATCGTGAATCGACCCGTTGGTTGACGCAGCCACGTGAGGAACGTTCCCGAGAGCACGAGGTATCCAAGCATGATCGCAGGGCCCTGCGCACCGATGGAGGACGTCAACTTCGCCGAGTAGATCACGATATCAAGCACAGGCTTCGACAGGTTCGAGTATAGATCAGCAACCGAGTTGGAGAAACGCTCGACATCGACCGTGAGGAGCTGATCGGCGTTCGAAATACGGTTGTCCAAGTTCGACACCTTGTAGTAGATGAAGCCCTTCAGGTAGTGCTTGTACAGGTGCTTGGTCAAGCGGTTGCGGAAGCGCAACGTCAGCTCCGTGTGACCGTACTTGAGCAAGCAGTTGACGCACGAAATTGGCAGCATGAGCACGAAGAAGCGGCGCAGGTGGTTCGCGAAGTCCTTCTGAGAACGCGAGATACTGGAAGGAAAAGGGATAAAATGTAAGCATGTGAGTAAAGCCTTCTCCCGTAAAACAAGGTCTAGCAAGCAAACACCAGCAACTCACATCGCACGCTCAATGGACGTGATGATCTGCAAGATCAAGATGTCGAACGACGTGCGCGCAGCGAGCAGCGCAGCGACCAGAGCAGCAAAGGCAACTTCTGCCGTGAACGGTCCCGGCACAATCACTTTGAACAGCTTGAGGAAGCGCAGGTAGAATTCCTATAGTTTCAAACAAAACACACACACACATGTATGTCAGCAAAATGCATTCATTGCACCTTCGGAAAAAATGCAACCGGTACTGTAAGTCATTCATCCAAACGCACCTTGTTGACCGCCACTTTCTGCTTGCTGCCCTGCTTCTTGGTCATAAACTGCGAGTCCTGGCGGAACGCTGCGTTTGCCGCACGCTGGCCATGGTTGCGGATAGCGATCGCAATTGCAACCTAATGAACGCCATAATCATATCAGATACATCACACCACGTTGAAAAAAGCCATCTCTCTTCACGGTCAGCAACTCTCTCACTCTCTCCTGCTCGATGAGCGAGCATGGTGCGCGAGCCCATTTCATGGAGAGTTAAACATAGTATGTCTACGCACCAGTCCACTGATGGACGCGACGCCCGAGGCCGCGCGCGACTTGGACATGACCGTCATGACTGCGCTCGCTTGTCGTCTTCGGCTCCTTTTCGGTTGTATTTGTATTGGATGCGGGGGCGGGGGCGGGCTTTGCTTGCTGTGCGCGCGGCAGGCAGGCTGAACCAGAAAGCACAGGGAAACCAAGAAAAACCTCGCGACTAACACTAATAAACCTCTTGATGTTTGTAAGCACCTCGATTAAAACCTTTATTGGGACTGGTACACTGTACCGTTTTTCACGTGGTTTTTCCCCAAAGGTTGAAGTGCGCTTTCTGCTGTTGACGTATGCTTGTGAGGGTCGGTCGGCGTCACTTGGGGGTTGTATTTTTGTATGGTGACGACACGATGGCGATGGGGCGCTTGCGCTCACAACGACAAGGGAAGGCGCTGATGATGCTGATTCGTGTACGCGAGTGAGAGAAGAACGCGAGTGGAACAAGGCGGCGCGAAGTGGAGATGCGGATGCATCCAATCAATATGACCCAACGGCGCACACAACTGCAGACTGCGCCAATGCGACATTGCGCTCATTGGACCTCTCTGAGTCAAGCCAAGGCGAGAAGGGCGGGTGGCGATCGATAATGCGGTGGAGTGGAGATGACCGCGCGAACGCAAGTATGAAGAAAATGTATGTATGCGTCTTCATGTGTCTGTGATCATACCGACACGACTGTGTGCTGATGCGGATACAACATGGAGCACTGCGGGTGGATGAAGATGAAGAGCGATGCGATGGAGGAGCATGCAGTCGGTTGAAGCAGCAGCCGCTGGCGTGACAGTGTCGAGGTTTTTCAATGGTAATTGAAATGTCAGTGGCGATTCGTTTGCTCTGCCCAGACAGACGGACGCGTTAGTGAACATCAGCAAGCGCTACAGCGCAAGTATGGAAGACCAGACTTTTCGGATCGCAACTGGTTAATTTCGTTGCCAATGCTTGAAAAGTCCAGACGTACGCTGCCAAATCTTCAGTGTGATGTCGCGCTTCCGAGTACCGAAAAACATGCAAAGGCTCCCAAGATTTTCCAGCAAAAGAGGACGAGATGGCGTACCGCTGACGTGGAAGGCGTCCAAGCACTTAACACAGGTGAGCTGAAAAGATGCGGTCAGCGGAATCAGGAGTTCGCAGGTTAATGCTAACAAAGGCTCAATATCTGCCAAATCCACGAGAAAATGAAACCTACTATAGCGGTTATAATTTAATCCGCTTCTTGTTTCCTCGTATATTGAGCAGGGCTGCGAGCTGAGGACTAACTTTGTTCCAATTCCCCACAAAATTAGCTCTGTGAAGAGATGCTGTACTTATTTCTGTTGTATATGCAGATCGTCACAGTCCGACGCAAAATCATACATCAAGCGCACTAGACTCCGAAAAGCCCAGTAATGACGCGCAGGGATCAAACAAGTGCGTCCATAGTTCCATCTCCACACCATGAACACGACCCCACACACAGAAGCACGACCACCAACACGCGTCCTCAGAGTCATCCTGGGAGCAGCAGTGGACCAACTTTTGCGGCCCACCACGAATTGCACTACAAGCTGCACAGGCAAGCCACGGAGTTGAGGAAGACTCAAGTATTGGAACGACGAGAAGAAGGACAATACAGCATCAGCAAGCTGGACGCTTTCGAGAAGTACCAGAGATCGACAAGCATGTCAGCCACAATTGTGGTCCTTGCTGTGACATCGTTGCCCTGTGCGATCATCGTGGTGCTCTTAGAATATATCCCGCTGCAAGACCCGTCGCTCGGCTGGAGAGGCAACCTCGCGTACTTGGCTCGAACATTCCGTGGCACTTTCGTCACTGCAATCTCTATGGTGATTGTGACCCAGGAGTGCATTCCTGAGATCACGTTTACATGGCAGCAGTTGGTCGTCATTGGCGTTTGCCAATCTGATTCTACATCGTGACAACCATCCTGTTGGCTGAAGCGAGTGGATGTTTCTCACGCCATTCGCAATGATGATATGTCTTGGGCCAATGCTTGGATCGGGAATGCTGCTCATCTATCTCTTTGCGTGACACCGAATCCCAGGCATCGTAGATTCTCGAAGCGCTACCTGCACACCATGGACATCTTCAGTGTTGCGTCATTACCCATGGTAGTGTATCTAGCGTACGCAACAGTGTTCATGCTATCCTCACGACAACAGCTCCGGTTCTCGCTGCTGCTGCTGCCTGTGGTAAAACAGGCACTTCGATTTGCCCAGCTGAAAACCATAGCGAAGCGTATATGGATGCGAGTAGTGTGATGACCACGTCGACTCCGATGTTCCACATTCTCTTCACCATTATCTGCGTCCAGCATTCCAAGGCGAGCTCGATGATGGTGTTGGTGTTGCTCTGGGATGTCGCTTACGCTGTACGGGGCTGCAAAAGTATTGTGTAGTTCTCAAGAACGATAGCGGCACACCAGAAAGTTTCGCTCGGCCGCAATGCAAGTGCTGAAAGAATCGAGCGCCGACATTGCATGGGGAGACGGATGCTGGTGCTGGTCGAAAAGAGGGAGGTCGCTTCAGCACTCTTCAGGTGTGACTCTCGCGTGTTCCTGTCTTTGTATCATCGATATCAGAACCTCAAGTGGACCGCACTTCATCAAGAGCTACTCCAGCGAGTCACTCCGTGCACTGTACCAGTAGCTGTCACCAACCACTAACGATCAACGGTTCTCAGTGTGATAGAAACAACCCGGGCGTCTTGGAATTCGTTTCTTGCATCCATATGTCGAAGACAGACAAACAAGCTGCCAGATACTGGAGAGCAATCGGCTAGCAAGATACAAAACTGCGCCGCCACTCGGCTGCTACGTAGCGGAAATTCAAGTCGCCTTCGGAGCACTGTGTTGTGAAGACACCTCGATATGCGACGGTGTGAATACCGGTAGTACCGGTATCTACCAGTTGTACCGACCTTCACTCTTGGCACCGCAATCATTCAGATGATTGCGTCATTTGATTACGCTTTGA
>JALBZD010000688.1:0-18732 GCA_038050675.1 Globisporangium cylindrosporum | reverse complement strand
ACATCGCGGAGGTGCCATGAAACTAGAATGAACATCGACAAATGCTGGTATAAATGGTTGTTTTGGTCGTCACTTCCAAAACGCATTTCAAAAAGAGTTTCAGTGTGGACCACACTAGTACTCGCCTTAGCTTTCATTTTTACGAAATGCATGTCATAGGTGCTATCGTTTTTGAAAGGTTTTTGTAGTACCGTATGTACATTGGGGCCGCCTTTGACATGCATTTTAGGGTAATGAAAACAAAATGCTGGGATGGAGGCAGACGACGGAGAAACTCGAAGAGTGGCAACTTCGTTTGACCGGTTCCAGCTTTGCGAATTGATGTGACCTGTGAGTGCAGATGAACAGGTTGAACGGCTGAGCCTTGTCGCTCTTGTCAGCCCAAAGTGTTCTTTCTATGCACGCGTTGAAAGGCGTCGAAATGGCTTCGTGTCTATCATCACTGGTATGTTGTAGATTGTAGCATCCATCCATTCAAAAAGCGAAACCAAACCGACGATTTGTAGCATCCAAAACAAAATTGTCTGGGGTCGAATAGCCGTCCCTTAGTGAAAACAAGTACAATCTGTTCAGCATATTCGCTTTTCTGGGACAAATCCCCATATATTGAAATGGTTTGGCTAAAATGAAATGTACCCATGTCACCACATAGTAAAAACAAGTGTAAAACCATTTTCCTTTTCACTCCCGCTTTTTGACGGAAACGACGAATAGCAGACGAATGAAAACAGATTATGCAAAAATACAGAAAAGTGTATAAATAAATGTATATGCATCATTTTTAAGTATTCCGAGCATTCAGAGTCAGCGTAAACAAACCATGACCGATTTGTAACACCACTCACTCATTTCTCGCAAGATTAGCATCCCACGCTTTTGAGAAAAAAATTTGTCAAAAGGACCTTTGCAAAAAACATCCGCAAAGAAGTATACCCTTTCTATCTCGATACTCCTTGTCTCAGGTTGTAGACAGCTTTCCTGACATAAATAACCTCTATAAAATAATGATACTTTTTACTTTTATAGAGTTGCACCTGCCTCATTTTATCCAATCAGCACATCTCCCCACTCCCACTTCTTTCACTTTTCACTTGCCGTAATGCACACACGAGAGAGAACGACCCAAGTCAGCCGAGCATTTGAACTCGTCATTCCGAGCCATTCGCGAACTGACCAAGTGACGCACAAGCCAAGGCCGCAAGCGAGACCAGGAGACCAGTCCTGAGAGAGAGTATGGCGACCACCGCCGCCACCACCACCAAGAGCGAGCGCGCGGCGTCGCGCGTGGACGCGCTGCGCGAGAGCATCCCGAGCTCGTGGCGCGCACAGCACATGCCGCAGCACCTGCGCCACACGGAGGGCAAGTTCAAGAACGCGCGCGGCCAGGCGCTGAGCTACGTGTCGCTCTTCCCGCCGTCCGAGACCACGCCCGTGCGTGGCATCCTATTCTTCCTGCACGGCATCAACGAGCACTGCCGCCGCTACTACCACTTGTACGAGCAGCTCTGCGAGAACGGCTTCGGCGTGCTCGCGTACGATCTGCTGAGCCACGGCCAGAGCGACACGTGCGAGCACGGCGTGCGCGCGCACGCGAAGAAGTTCCATTACTTTGTGGACGACACGAATGCCATGCTCACGTTCGCGAAAGAGTCGGTATTCTCGCAGTTTTTGAGCAAGGAGCAGTACCCGACGCTGCCGCCAATCGTGCTCTCGGGTATGTCGTACGGTACGCTCGTGAGTCTGCACACCGTGCTGTCGGAGAAGCACGCGTTCAGCGCGGTGGTGCTTGTCGCGCCAGCAGTTTCGGTGGAGATGACGACGATGCTACGCGTGCAGCGCATCTTCGCCAAGCCGCTCTCGGCGCTGCTTCCAAAGGCGCGCGTCGTGCCGGCTGTGAACCGTGAGTGGATCTGTCGCGACCCGGATTTCCTGGAAGATTTCGAGAACGATCCGCTGAACTACGGCGGCGAGATGACGTCGCGCATGGGCGAGCAGTCGCTAAGCGCGATGATCGAGCTGCAGAAGGACACTCGCGTGGAGCAAGCCGACAGCAATTTCTGCAAGGTGCCGATCCTGCTCATGATGGGCTCAAACGACAAGGTCACAAGTCTCCCTGTGGCCAAGGAGTTCTTCAACCGCATCGCAAACCGCGACAAGGAGTTCAAGCTCTTTGAGGGGCCGTACCACGCGCTTTTCGACGACCCGGACAAGGACCAAGTATTCGACCACCTCATCCAGTGGCTGCACTTGCGCTTCCCAGAGCCTGCAGCCGTCGTCGCTGTTATCACCACTGAAGAAAACAAAGAAAAAGCGCCAACGGCAGAAGCCGCGAAAAGCGAAGTCACGCCAGCACCAGCGACTATTGATATGGCGGCGACTGAAGAGAAGGTGGAGGCTGTGGCAGCTGAAAAGGAAGAATCTGCAGAACCAGTTGCCACTGACGAAATCAAGGCGGAGGTGAAGGTCGAAGCTGTTGAAGCACGTGCAGTGACCGAAGAGAAGACGGAGCAGGTGAAGGTTGCGGCTACTGAAGTGAAGGCGGAAGTTGCAGTGGAAACGGTGGCGGAGGTGTTGATTGCGAAGGCCGAAGTTGTCGTGACTGAGCAAAAGAACGAGGAGGTGAAGGTTGTCCAAGAAACCGCTGATGAGGTGGTGGTGCAAACCGAACAGAAGACCGAAGTTGAAGCCACTGAGGTGAAGGCGGAGACCACGACAGAGCTACAACCTGCTGCTGCCACTCCGCAACTGTGAATAGGTCAGTGATATGCTAGTTTAATATACCAACCGCATAAAGAAGGGAAGAGCTTGGTGTCCGTTTTTGCTTTAGATTGTACAGAAAGAGTCTTTACAAAGGTGCGCATTCATCATTCATTCATGTTTATGATTAGCTTCATCTCTTCACTTATCATGAGCCAACAACATCTACCATGTAAATCTGCACTAAGGCTTCACGTCCGAACAAGATCTCATGGTGTCCGCCTTCGTCTGGATCACCTTGGACGCGACCTTGGCCAGCGTCTGCATCACCGCGTACTGACTTTGGGTCAAGCTACGCTGCTCGAAGTCCAAGCAGCACACCGAGCCGACGACCGTGCCATCCTGCAAGACGAGCGGAAAGCCGCAGTAGAAGCGCACGCCGCTCTTCTTGACCGCGTCCATGCTGTAAAAGCGCACGTCGGCCTCAGGGTTCCGGATCAATAGCGGCTTGTTGTCCATGATCAAGTGGGAGCAGAACGTCTGGTTGCGCGGCATCGACGTGCGGTGCAGAAACTCGGCGTTGCACGAGAGAATAAACTCGTTCTCCTCGTCGACGACCGCGATCATGCTGATTGCGCACTGCAGAGTCTCGGCCGCGAGCGTGCAGATGATGTTGAGCTCCATGACCTCGCCGAGGTTCGCAAAGTTGTGGGTATGGATCGCGTGCAATCTTCGGGCTTCGTTCTCATGCAGCGGATAGTCTGGAACACCCGTCGCTGGGTTCTCAGGGACATGAATAAGGTAATTCCGAGATTCTGCGTTTGCGAGCACGCACTCGTCCAGCGGAGGTGGACACGCTGCTTGGAGCTCGAGCGTCTTCTCGAGAGCGACGATATGGTCCGTCTTGGACTCCAAGTTTCGGACCCCTCTTGGCTTTGCGTTCAGCTCATGCTGGCTCACAATGTGCCGAATCACAGCCTTCGCGGCAGCTTGACTGCTCTCGTCAGGATCAGCGAATGCGTTCTCAAAGACACCCACGAGCGCTTCGCGTCGCTGGTTGTTGTCACGTTTTTTGGGACTACTCTCGACAAAGTCCAGCTCTACTTGGATCGAGCGATGCCCGCCACTACGCGTGCTGATGTCCGCATACTCACACGAGTTGACGCACTCCATGCAGCGCGTGCAAATCAAGATCGACGTCGAGTGGCCGTTCAGCGTCTCCATCTTCTCCTGCGAGCAGCACTTGTCGCACACGTTGTACGCGCAGAGGGAGCACCGCTGCTGCTTCTTGAGCAGCTTCAACATGTGGAGGTTCTTGGTGCAGCAAATACAGCGCGAGTTGTTGGCTACAAGGAACACAGACTGATCGGCAAACTTCTGGATGCCAAGGCGTCGTCGTCGCACAATTTCGGGGATGCGGCACACACCCTTGGCGAGCATCATGAGCCTCGTGGATGCCATTTTAGAGGTTGCAGCTCGTTTGCTGGCTCGACGGCCTACGTTGTCGCTACCGTCGCATTTGCCGTGGAAGACAAGCCGCACCGACCGGGTTCGAGGGATCCGCTCGACGAGAAACGCGGTCGAGACATCGTTCAGCTGGTCGACGCGCGAACGCAACGCTTTGCCAGTTCGAATTTCGCAGGCAGGCATCGAGCTCTGGGCGATGACCAGGCTATCGCCGCTGGGAGAGCGCTCAAAGGACTCGAGGAAGCACCACTCTTCGTTGCGGGCAAACAGGTTGGAGCGCACAAACGTGCCGGTCTTGACCGCGACAAAGTTGTCAGCAGCATAGGTTGAGCTCGATCCTTCTTCAGGCTTGCCGCCATCCTGCTGCTGCACTGGCGGCAGTAGAACAGCGTGCACAAGCGACCCGTAGATGAAGTCTTTCTTGTACAGCGCCTTCATGCTGGTGTTCAAGTCCGCCTCGTTGAGCGACCGCAGCACCGCGATCACTTCCTCAATGCTGCAGTTGATATCCCCCGCCACGAGGATCTCCGGCTGCTTCTGACGCTCGATCTCGCCACTAGACGCTGCTTCGTACAGTGTGAATTCTTTTCGACCTTCCTTCCACGTCCAGTTGCTGAGTGATAGGTTCGTGAGCGCATCAAAGTCCAGCTTGGCGGTGATCTCCTGACCGCGCACGCAGAGCTCCTGGTCTGCGACGTAGACTTTGACATTAGCGCCACCTGGACTGTCGATGACACTGGATATGCAGGACGGGTCGTCACTAAGCGTCGAGGACTGCGAGCGGAACTTGTTTCGGGATGACGAAGAAGATGGAATAGTGCCGAGACGCTTGGACTCGTCAGTGTCTCTGTTAGTATTTCGGCTTTGTCTTGCGTGCCGTCCGGGAATCCGTGCGATGAACGACGCGAGGTTGCTGCGCATCATGACTCTCCTGGATATCAATCAGCACGTGGTATCGTGGAGACTTCTCCTCGTTGGCGTTGAATCTACTAGTAGGTATGTGCCTAGTGACTAGATGGTGCCACTTGGATGCTAATGCCGTGTCGTGTCGTGACCTGGTGTCCTTGACCGAGAAGAAGTAAAAATGAAGGAGCGAGTCACACACGTGAGAGAAACCTAAGGCTACACTACTTACTACACCTGGGTTGTATGAATCCAAAAGAACAGGATGGAGCTGCTGTACTCTACCACTCACTCACTTACTTCTGCGATCAGGATGATCGAGAGAGATCCCAAAATCAACTTTCAGAGAAATCTCGGAGCAATGAAACGTAAGAACATTGGAGTAAGAACCCACCGAAGAACAGCCGCAGATGCGAAACGAATCGAGCGAAATGGAAAGACCTACGCCAGTGTTGCACTAGAAAGTGCTCAAGGCATGCGTTCAGGTGTCCCATTGAATGAGGTCGGATGAGAGGCTAACTTGTTAAACAGAAAAAGGAAGGAGGAGGTGCACGCAAACGATCGACTCAAGTCAAGCTTATTAGACCACTGGAGACCACCGATTTCATCAGTGCTGTTACGCCCCCAAGCACCCGCTGAAGAGCAACAACACCTCAAGAATGCTGCTAAGCTTTTGAATCGAGTAGCATGACTCCTCCGAGTGGCCCACGACTGCGATTCTATCCAATCACACAACGTTCGGAATGAGGCAAAAGATCCGGAAGGAGACCAATATATACTGAAGTTGCGATACCTCCTCTACTCTGCTGCCGTACACAATGGAGGTAGAGTCTTCTGAAACACAAAATCCAGAGTTAGCCACCGCAATCGCAATGGCGAACAACGTCTCCGTCGGAATCTCTTTTCCATATCTCGCATGTATTCGCTTCGACGCAATTCTTCTCGACGCTGAGTGGCTAAAACCTAAAAAAAGTATAGCGATTGTTGTTATCCTTTATTTCGTGGAAAATCGAACACACAGGCGAGTGTGAGTGTGGATGGCAAAAATGCCCTCAAACAGCTGATGCTGTAGATATCGCCGCTGCTTCTTCGCGTGTGCGATTGTTTTGTGTGAAAAAAAAAACAGAAGAAAAAACAATGAATCGAAATGCGGAAACAAAATGGAAGGAAAATCAGTTCGCAGTCAACAGTGTTGCTCTGCAGAAACGGATTATGAATGGCTGGATGGCAATCATGTGCTTGCATATTGAACGCTTGGTCGCTTAAATCAATTTCGCACACAAAAGTAGTGATGGTAGTTGGCACGCGCTGGTGCTGATAACGGGTGGCAACTTCAAAAGCCAGCATCCGATTTTATTATCGCCACCCACCGTGTTCATAAAAAAAAACGGTTAGTGCCGGCTTAGTATATCTAGTTAAGAGTAAGCCGTTTGATGTAACCCACCCTCTCCAGTGATTTCCAGTGAAGTCCAGGCACGCGGTACTGGACGGCAAGCATCCCATGGACATCCATCCCATCATCGATTCGCGTGAGAATATCGATATCAAATATCTAAAACTAAAATGATCATCTGGATGGATTAAAGGGACAGGCGAGGGCATTTAGAAACCATACATGTGGGGTCGGCTTCGCGATTCTTCCTGTCTTTAGGTTTGACTCACAAGAGGATCGTGGAGCTAGCAAGCGCGAAATTGATTGACTTCAGTAGTGGACAGACTCAATGTCATTTTCTCTGACACACACCATGACATGTTTACGTTTACTATCGTAAACGTAAACGATAAACCCAGTGACGTGTGCCATTCAGCATCTTCAGGGTTCATTGTCATTCCCCCCGCACAGAGGCTTTACTGCTTTTCACCAAGTCAGGTAGGAGTTCCTTTGGCGAGTTTTGTTGGCGCAGCCTCCACCTACCTACTCCGAGGCTAGCACGCTTTACTACTAACGTGGTGGCGACACCAGAGAGGACCGTGGAATTCGCTTCTCTGAAGGTACTCCGTCTCGACGTCATTATTGATTCCGCAGAACTGGCGAGATCCGTGGACTCTCTCGACTGACGATGACACGCAATCTCAGGAGTGGACAGTCTGGGATTTTCACTTTCACTAGGAAACACATTTTCTGCACTTGGTCCGAGTCACAGCCAAGAAGCCTCTTCTGCTCCAAAATTGTGGCGATGCTGCTGCAGGAAGAGAAGAAGCTCATGCGAATGGCTAACCCTCTGGATACATTACGTTGTGGCAAGAGCATAGCCCATCTTGAGTACAAACGTATCCAATCAGCTCAGCTCGCGCTTTCCGCTCGCAGCATTAGCGACAGCAACCAGAAGGGAAGGATACCTGAGAGCGAGGTGTGGTGACTGGGTTGCTGTGAGCGGGAGAGGCAAAGTCGTTTAGAAAACCAGACTAACTGTTTTTCTTCTCTGTGGTGGGCTTGTGGCCGCGGGAAATCCCTATAGGAGTCAGCAATCTATCGATCTCCTGTACTGTCGATGTCAAACTCCCATGTGGTCAGATTCAATTCTCTTTCACTCTCTCCAAAGTACTCGGAACTGAAGGGCTCAGTGCCAACAGGCTTTCTCCCTCCAAAGCATGGCGATCCTATGACAACAGGGAAATCGCATGCGAACCCGAAGGATGGCTCATGCATGAGTCGCGCGAAGTCTGGATGTGGCACTTCAGGTACAAGGAATCACACGTCTCAATCAGAATCCCGGTAAAACTACCCCCACTTAGGAAGGGTACCTTGACTGCTCGTCAGTTGCCCCAACCATCAGCGAGCTTGAGTGCACATGAGTTGCTTGCTAACGCAGTGAAAAGGCATTCATGTTGGCTTGTTCGACCACTTGATTCGATTCACTGCATAGTTTTCACGCGTTCAGATACTGACACTATCGAAGTACACATCCACTCATACATACAGGAATACAGAAACGCTACTAGTTTCTACAGCATACACTGCACACACACCATATCCCCCTTATACAAACACACAAAGCCCTCAGCCTTCCTTGAACTAAATCAAGCTTCACGGCGGCGATGAGCCAGCGTCTCCTCCTCCGCCCATTGTCTTTCTTCCCGAGAGTGCTCGTCCTTTCGCCTGGACCACCTTGGACGCGGCCTTGGCCAGCTTCTTCATCATCGAGTACTGACTTTGGGTCAAGCTACGCTGCTCGAAGTCCAAGCAGCACACCGAGCCGACGACCGTGCCATCCTGCAAGACGAGCGGGAAGCCGCAGTAGAAGCGCACGCCGCTCTTCTTGACCGCATCCATGTTGTGAAAGCGCACGTCGGCCTCAGGGTTCCGGATCAATAGCGGCTTGTTGTCCATGATCAAGTGGGAGCAGAACGTCTGGTTGCGCGGCATCGACGTGCGGTGCAGGTCCAGGTTGTTGCACGCAAGGATGAGCTCGTTCTCCTCGTCGACGACCGTGATCATGCTGATCGCGCAGTGGAGCTCCTCGGCGGCCAGCGAGCAGATGATATTGAGTTCCGCGACCTCGCCAAGGCTGAGGAAGTTGTTCTCCTGGATGCGCAGCAGGCGCTGGGCCTCATTCTCCGGCACCGGGTACTCCGGGGCTGTCGCCGCCGGGTTCGCGGGCATGCGGATCGGGTAGTTGCGCGACTCGACGTTCGCGAGTACGCACTCGCGGAGAGGCAGAGGGGACTCGAGCACAAAGCACTTGGCCAAGGCGTCGACGTGGTCTCTCTCGGACTGGAGCCCGTCGTCTCGGATCATCATAGAGGGTCGATTGGTGGTACTGATGCTTGGCTTATGGTAGTAGCCCTCCTCGTTGACGACGTCCTCAAAGCTGTCCTGCTTAAGGATCTGGCGGATGACCGACATGGCCGCGCTCTTGATGAGCTCGTCCGAGTCCCCAAGCGACTGCTCCAGGATGTCCACAAGCGCCTTGCCCGCCGGTTTCTCACTGCTGTTGTTGTTATTACTCTTGCTCTGGTTCCTGTCGCCACCACCGTCAGGCTCGACGCGGATCAGGTGCTTCTTGCGATCCTGAGAGCACACATTCGAGTACTCGCAGGCGTCGACGCACTCGAGGCAGCGCGTGCAGATCAAGATCGACGACGTCTTGCCGTTGCACGTTTCCATCTTCTGCTGCGTCCAGCACTTGTCGCACACGTAGTACGCGCAGAGGAAGCAGCGCTTCTTCTTGGTGAACAGGTGCAGCCCTTTCGTGCAGCACGTGCACTTGGTGTTCTTGACCATGTTGAACGCTGTGCGGTTGGCCATCTTCTGGAACCCCAGGCGACGTCTCCTTACCAGGTCGGAGATTCGGCTCACGCCTTTCGCGAGTGTCATGAGTCGGGATTTGGCGGCCTTCGGCGGGGCCACGCCCTTGGTGTGGATGTAGCTGTTGAGCCCGCCGTCGTACTTGCCGTGAAAGAAGAGCCGCACGGTGCCGCGCGTGCGCGGGATCTTCTCGACGTAGAACGCCGTGGTGACATCTCGGAGCTGGTCCACGCGTGAGTGCGACGCCTTGCCGACGCGAAGCTCCTCGGCATCGATTGTGCTTTGGCTCAGCAGGAAGTTGTCGCCCTCGGGGGATCGCTCGAAGGACTCGAGGAAGCACCACTCTTCATTACGAGCAAACAGGTTGGACCGCACGAACGTACTCGTCTTCACCGCGACGTAGTTGCCCATGCTGTTGGAGGAGGAAGAGGACCCCGCAGAGGACGACGCCAAGGACTCAGAGCCTCCTGATATGGACGACAAAGAGCACGCATCCAGGGCCCCGGGGGCCATCGGAGCCGAAGAAGACTGCGGCGACGCGGGACCGATCGCGTGCACGATCGAGCCGTAGATAAAGTCCTTCTTGAGCAGACGCTTCATGGTCGCGTTGTACTCCGGCACGCTCACCATATGCAAAATACTGGCGAGCTCTTCGATACTGCAGTTAAGGTCGCCCGCAGCGAGTACTTCGTGGCGGCGCTCAGCCTCGGCGTCCATCGCGAAGAGCGTGAACTCGCGGTGGTTCTCCTTCCACGCCCACGTGTTGATCGTGAGGTTTGTGAGCGCATCAAAGTCGAGGCTGTTGTGCATCTGGTTGGCGCGGAAGCACAGCTCCTGGTCGCTCACGTACACGCGACGGGGAACGAAGCTCGTCGACATGGAGGACGAGGAGGGGCCACTGCCGCCGCCATGCTCGGAGGGCGTCGTATGGCCAAAAGGCAGCGCAGAGGAGTCATCGAAGCTCCTCGACGGGTTCGAGTTATAGTACTTGCGCGAGGTCGGCGTGACGCTGACGCCTGCGCTGCGCTTACTGCCACTGGTGAGCAGCGCGTTGCTCAGTCGGGATCGACGACCACCGCCAGAAGTAGATGGCGAGGGCCCCGTGAATGAGGAAATGCTGCTGGGCGTGGTACTCAGCATCGCTGGTTGCTTCTTTCTTTGTAGAGAAAGAGCGTGAGGATGAGAGGGTGAGCGTAGTTGGATTTTGCTTGAGCTAGTCGACTCGACGGAGGACAGTCGGACGGACGGACGACTGATGGACTGGCAGCACCTGGGTGGGTGGATAGGTGCTGTATCACAAGGAGGCTTGGGTCTTACGCTAAGGTGTGAGTTGCTGGCTTGATGGGCTCAACCACTTGGACGCGGCTGAGAGGATTCAGGAATGAAGATGTGAGAGCGGTGCGATAAAAACGCGGACGGAGCTTGTGAAGAAGAAGAAGAAGGAAAGAAAGCAGGACTGTCCACAATTTTGGGACTCGGAAGGGCCTCGCTCTTCCACACGTTGCGCAATAGGGACGAAACAAGAGCAGCTAGGCTGTAAGAGTAATGACATTCGAGAAGAGATCACAAGGGGCTCACGTAGTTTATGAAGAGCTCCTTATGTACGCCGAATGGACCAATCAGCATCTGCTCTAAAGAGGCATTCGGAGAGACTGCGAGAGAGAGAGAGAGAGAGAGAGAGAGAGAGAGAGAGAGGAAGAAACAAGAGACAAGAAAGAGACGGCTGTGCTTCCTGCCAACCGGTTTCATGATTTCTTTTTGTGTGAAATCAGCATCAGCAGTCAGGTCGCGCGCGCCTCTTGGGCCTCTTGGGGACTACTGATCTTGATCAGCACGCGAACGATTGAGCAGATTGTGTAACATACTACGTGCCTGACAACTGAATGATTTTGTATTTAGCAGGACGGTTAGTGTCCTGTCAGCGTGTTTCTTTTGTAGACTCCAACTGCCCACTTGGGGCTTCCCACATATTCCCACTTTTCCAGGGATCATATGAGTTCAGCATTTCTTGGGATGGAGCCACTTCAAGGAAATCTGAGTATCATCTTGCAGCTTCAACATCTGTTTCATGCATGTATAAAATATGCTCATAAAGATAATTTGATGAAAATAGCGCGGCACGGAGAAAGCCTCGTAGCATTAGTGGTGTGTCATTGATTCAAGGATTAATCATGCTAGTATAAAATATGCGCTGATAGGGTATTGGGATCCTGTATCTTGCCAAACAAGCTTCGAAACAATGTCCACCATCGAGATTTGCTCTGAAGCTAACCAAGATAGGCGCATGTGCGCGTCGCCTGTCCTATTTAGACCCTTTTCACCATGTCAAGACTGCCATCAGATGATAGCCCCAATTATACAGTGCGCTTTATTTACCACAAACTTCGAGTTGGCATTAGACTGAACAAACTATAGCTGGCCTGAAGGAGTCTGAGCTTTCATGCAAAGTATCAACTTCTTGGTGTTGCTTTGATTGATGTATACTGGGGCTTCAAGATTAATGTGTTCTTGAAAACCCACTCGCGTGGGAAGAAATAATGCGGTCAATAAAAACATACTACACTTGCTGGATTAAGAATTCCACGTTCATCAGCTTCGTCTTCTATCCATTCGTGCCAAGGTGTGATTCCTCAATCTATCGCCTGTATTTTTTGGAATTGTGTCTGTCTATCGAAACAGAACACTGCAAGAACACACAACACGCACACGCGTGATCCACAGATCGCAAGCGCCACCGCTGAACTCACTCTATACCAACACAAAACACTCGAAACAGCAAACTCCCAGCTCAAAAAATCACCCAACATGAAGCAAGCAAGCAAGTGTTTGCCCGGGATAGCCGGTGCGTGTTAAACACCGTCGTTCAGTGTGTCCACAAGGTACAATCAGTTGTGACTCTCCTTGGTATCTTTAGAGCTTTAGCTCGATTTCGAGTCTTTGAGGCGACTCGCAATGACTGGATGATAAATGCATATCTTGAAACAAGCGACTGCACCTCGTGAGCTCTTATGGAGCACACAAAATGCAAAGTATCGAAGAAACCTGGAAGTTTCCATTGTTGTCTTTCTTTGTATGGTTGTAAGCAAATAAGTGTGCTGCTGCTGTTGTTGCTCGCCACAAAATAACACAGATTCCTAGAAAGAAATATGGTAAGAACAAGTCGAGCTAAAGGATCGCTCCTAATTTTATTTTATAGTAGACAGATGCGAGTCCTATTCCGAACAATAGAAAGAGAGAAGGATAAGTGAGTGTCCCCAAACAAGACCCTTCAATCGATATGCCAGGCTTCAAATCAGCGAGGTGGTCGACTTTCACTCATTGACGGGGAGAATCGCTCTGACGTTTACACACCGTTAGTGTTAGTTCTCACTCCATAGCTCCGTAGCTCTTCGAGCTGTGAGTCGTTTTGCTTGAGATGAGTCTATCATGAAGAGGAGTGCAGAAGGATAAGCTAATGCTCACGGATAGACGAATACTTACACGTACACGTGTGCCTCCACCTCAAAGATGATACCCTACTGGATAAGTATTTGCGGCGAGCATTGGGGGAATGTTGTGTCGAGCATGCAAATGATGGTCTGGGTGGTGACGAAACTCGTGCTTGCATTGAATTCAATGGGTGGGAGTTCGAGAACCGTTGAGTACGCCTGTATTTTTTGGGCCTGTGTCACCGTTGAGCACGGCCTTTGAGTGAGTACATTGCTGGGCACTACTCCGTTGATCACTCGTAATGGGCTATTAGATCTCTCCGTACCGCCACCCGAAATCTATGGTCTCTGCGACCAGATTGAACATGTCGCCTCCTGACAATAATCGCGAGTTGGAGAATGCTGGCCGGCCGATATGAGCTAGTTGCTGGACGATAGAGGTGCTCCGTTCCAGATCCACGATCATGACAAACCACACCTTCGGCGCCTCACTTTTAAATGCGAGCGAGGAGCCAGTGACTCTCCATCACAAATTTTTAAAAAAGTGAGCGGTAGACGCAGCGATCGAAGCAGGAAACCAACTTCCTGCTTGGATTTCGATGCAAATTGCTTCAAATTCAGAGAGCTTATGCTGAAACAGAGAAGGAGAGATACCCATGGAATCCAGATTCTGCTTTTTACTACCCCCTCTCGCGACTAATTCGGTGAGCAAGCCCAGATTGTCTGCCCTAGAAACCCTGCTTCATTCGCAAAGCCCTCGCAATTATTACAACCCAGTTCCTGCTTGCTCGTTTCTTCGTTCATTTTCGTTACGTACGTAGCCCCTCCCCTTATGTGTGTGTTTTCTTGCTCGTGTTCAAGGGTTGTATATCCGCACTCGCGCGCTGTTGCTCCCGCCAAAGCTGCTACTGCTGCCGCCGCTCCAGTCCGTCACTTCCGGCACTGGTTCCGGAAATCGCTTCTGCAGCCAACTGATCAGGTGCCGGAATACTTCGTCCTTTTCCGGGTCATCGTACAGCACGTGGAAAAGTCCAGGGAACACCTTGAACTCCTTGTCACGGCTTTTCATGCGCTCAAAGTACTCGACCGCCTGTGGGACGCTCGTGAGCTGATCGGCCGAGCCCATCATGAACAGCACGGGCATCCCGCAAAAGGAGCTGTTCGCGTCCCCGACGATTCTCGGCTCGTCCTGGAGCGCTGCACAGGCTTTCAGCGTCTCCTTCGCCATCCGCGCAGTCAAATTACCTTTCGTCACGAGCGGATCGTTGATCAGGTCCTGTACGAACGCTTGGTCGCGACACAGATGCTCGTACCGTGTCGCCGACGCCAGCGGGAACTTCGGGGCGATCGCAGACACCGGCGCCGCCAGCAGTGACTGGAGACGCAGCGTCGGCGTCCATTCGAGCGAGATCGTCGGCGGTGCCAGCGCCATCGCTGCGAAAGTGTGCTTGCACGAGAGCACGGTGTGGATCCCGACCAACGAGCCAAACGACGCGCCACTCATGATCATCGGCAGGTGCTCCGGCTGCAGCTGGTGGTTGTGGTGGTGATCCTGGAGCATCTCCGGCAGCACAGAGCGCTTGGCGAACGTGATGAAATCGTTCGTGTCGTCCACAAAGTATCGGAACCTTCGCGCGTGCCCACGTCGCTTGTGCTCGCAGCAATCGCTCTGGCCGTGACTAAGCAGATCGTACGCGAGCACGCAGAAGCCGTTCTCGCAGAGCCGCTCGTACAGGTGAAAGAACCGCCGCGAGTGCTCGAAGATGCCGTGGAGGAACACAAACACGCCACGCAGTCGCTGTGGTGGCGCCTTGCTGCCCTTTTGGTTCGGGAACAGCGCGATGTACGAGAGCCGCTGGCCGCGCGCGTTGCGGAATCTCCCTTCCTTGTGGCGCATCGTCGGCGGCAACTCGAACGTGCCGCGGAACGAGGCCGACGACGATGAGCCGCTCTCGTGCAGGTACGAGTCATTCTCATTGCTGCGCGGCGATGGCACCGACGATGACGAGGACACGGACGACATTGGGGCTTGTCGAGCCTCGCCTTGCAGCTCTGGGGCTTCTCAGAATGGGGTGGTTGCTGTTGCTACTGTGAAGAGTGGGTGATGATGCTGCTGATGGATGCGAGTGGAGAATTTGAAGACTGGGAGAGAGGATTGAAGGCTGGCTGGCTGGTGGTTGAATGAACAAATGAACGAGTGAATGAATAAATGATGGGAGGGTGAGCTGAGGAGTGAGTGACTGAGTAAACCAAAAAGCCACAGCTTGCTCTTCTTCCGCTCTTCAGCGCGGCTTCAGGCGAAGAAGGGCTCCTCAAAAGTAGGTTGATGGAAAGGCTCAAACCACCATTTTTCAATAATACCTTTTTATCTCCCTCCTACCGTAAACATTACGTAAATGGCCATATATGTGTGTGTTAAGGCTTGTTACAGCGGTGTACCTTTTAATTGAAAAATAGTTTCTTCTCACTATGAATACTGAATACACGAGGTGCACGGGACACCAAAAAATAAAAGTGCTTCCCTTCGCACTGACTATGTGCTACGCAAAATGGAGATGCGCTCGAGAAGAAAAAGGTGCAAAAAATCATCACTATAGATGTATATATACTGTCAGAATCAGATATAGTGGCATATACAAGTATTGTACAGTATAAACAGTGTAAGTGCAGTTTGGAATTAGGATTTTGATAAAAATTAAACAGAGCTCCGCCGCCCTGTCGAGGAAATTGAGCAGCGCAACCTTTGCAATCTGATAGACAACACGTGTAGTTGTGCCTATTTTGTGAGAAAACAGCCTCGATGTTTATGTCGCTGCATCAGACTCGATGATGACAGTGGTGTATTTTATCGGGTCAGGCGCATGCTGCATCTTCTGCCTCAATCCTAATTTTGTTAGATAGGTCTGGATCTTTTCTTTTTGCACAGCTTCATTTGAGCAGCATGACGTGCAAGCATAACGCCAAATTTGACTAATTTCAGAGTGATACAGTCGTTCATTCCACACAACGTTTGTGCATAATGAGTGATAGAGGCGAAAGCCACATTCTCCAGAAAGTGCTTCGATTGGTGACAAGCTCTATAACTAGTGTACTGCATAAATGACTACTGCGGTGGATAGTTTCAAGACGAGGGTTCAAACCGACACCTGATCTTTTGCGACGTTAGATGTGTACTGTCTACCCAAATCAATGGGTCCAACGCAAGTCAGACTGCTGGGAATGGTGTCTGCATTATGGTACTAGTCTGTTATTGCGAGCATCGGATATAGTGTCATATCGGACAAGAATTGCTCTTATACAGTACCAGCATTCACACAACTTTCCTCGATTTTTGTGGAGCTTTGAACGCTACCCAAAGCTGCAAAGCGCAGCTCTAGCAAACACAATCGCATGGAAACTTCCGAACCAAGTGTGTTCGTGTGCGTTGGTATGCTTACTTTATCTGTCACTTTCCACTATCCCGCTGCATCGCTGTGTTTTCGTCTTCGCTGTGACCTCTGGCAGCCACCTCAATGGTGTGAGCCCCAGCATCCAACCATTTCTGCCGCAACAAGGCGAGTGTCATCATCATCGTAATATGTTCACATTGGCTTACTTGACCCAAACACGCCATTGCTCCACTACCTCTGTTAGAGTACACTGAAGCACGAAGATTGCTCTTGCTGTGTGATCCGCAAAGAAGTAGAATTATTCCTAACAAAGAGCAGAGGCACTGCGAGATCCAGTACTCTTTTCATTGTACTATTAGAAAGGGTGATTGTGTCCAACACCCAGATTGCGCACGCAACAACGACGGCAATGAAAGCAACATTCCAATACAGGGTCAGCTTACTATTTAATAAATATTAATATTTACTGGTAAGTTAACACGACATTGGTGCTATCAAAACACCGATAGTTTCGAGAAGCGCAGGCCAAACCTGCCCTCACATATGTAAATTCCGCAAACTTTCAGTCGATATTACTAACAGGCAATACTCCGAAGGTGCAACCTCCGAGGGTACTTCCTAAGTATGAGAGACAATAGCTCGTCATTTGGTGTTAAACTTCTTCTGCAAGCATTCGTTGCAGAGCTGCAGTACACAGTCTGTGTCGAGTAAATCGAGCAGCGCAGCCTGCAACCTGATAATGCATGCAGCTGTGCCTATTTTGGGAAAACAGCCTCGGCGTTTATGTCGCCGATTGCTGCGTCGAGCTCGATGATGGTGGTGCATTTTGCATGAAAGCTGCGGAACTGCTACGTCAGACTCGATCTGATGATTGCGGTGCGCTTTATCGGGTCAGGCATATGTTGCATCTTCTGCCTAAAGCCTAAATCTTAGGATAGAAAAAGTACGGCTTTTGGGAAAACCAACCAATCCAACTTGCGCGGCTTCATTTGAGCAGCATGACGTGTAAAGAGAACGCTCGTCAGAGAGGGCGAAATCGGTCGTTCCATACAACGCTTCTAAATGATGACGAGTCGAGCTAGCGAACACCACATTCTCCAGAAAGCGTCTCGATTGTGTTTCCTATGTTTGCACCTCTTTTGTACAATGCGTGCAATTGCAGTCGATTCAAATTCCCCCCGGATCAGTTTTGGCGAGAGCCTTTTACCCACGAATATAGTTTATGTACGTGCACCCACACGATTACCTTTTCCAACAGACAAGTTACCTGTGGCTGGCTACTGGTCAGCCAGAATCAAATATGTTGTGCATGTGAATGCGTACAAGTTCACATTACATAGCAAGTTTTGGCACCTCAGCAGCACATACATCAGGGTGCCGTACGTACAATCCGTGCAAGTGCACTAACGAAATAGAATATTTTTTACAAACAATGGCAGGTCCACGTTATGCTGGTTCACTACACATTGCATGAGGTGCAACAAAAAGAGCAGTCACATACACCCGGATATGTTTGGTTTTGTTGTTGGAATAATCAAGATTTCTAAGCAAAATATTGGACGGTGGCAGATATTTATGTTCAACCACTAAACTCTTTCAGCGTGATAATACTATTAATCCTCGATATTGCGCGTCTTCTGTGAGCTCAAATTTATCTGGTATGTGTTTGGAGAGGAAGCGAAATTTCTAAAAGCTGGAGCTATCTTAGCTTCTCTCATCACTACACAAGCGTCATGAAACACTTGCTCATTTTTGACAAACAACTCGAATATATCGAGTGCGGAAGAATGCGTCACAAAGGCACTGGTTCGTATATATCACAGTCACGGACAATACCTCGTACGTGATTGGTCAAAACAGTGATCAATTGTATACAGGTAGCAGCAAATAGGAAAGCACCAATAATCAGTGTAATGTAATTTGTTGATCAAAACAGTGATCAAAAATAGACAACTATTTCCATTGTTGTTTTAGGCTAGTTTTTTTTTAAATATACACTCCGCGCCAAATCTTCGTATACTACTTTTTTGTCGTATCAATCAATTTTAGGGTTTGAGTGTGCTGTTTAGATATGTTGCTCCTCTCGCGGTGGTGAGAGTGCGGTTGTCGCTAAAAAGCCATAATTAGCTCTAATTCGAGAGTCTGGCATACAAAACATTTCAGTCTATTATGACCCAGCGAGTCTACTCTAACGGGCGATAGTTCGACAGCGTGGGGGAACTTACTCAGGCGATCAAGCAAGCATGGGAATCAATCGAGACGAGCGTGCTACGAGCGCTCATCGATTCCATGCCGCATCGGTGTGCTGAGGTGATTGAGAAGAAAGGCAACAAGATTCATTACTAAAAATAAACCCCCTTCTACATCATTCTTTTTAGGGGCTCTGCGCTCAGTATACCATTTCGCAATTTTAATCCGGGAAATATACCAGTCCCAAAATATATGCGGTTAGTATACCATTTTGGTTTGACAGGATACAGATATGCCTCTCATTACTGACCACCGCTCGAATATAATCACTTTGGTATTTGATAACTATATATCAAAGCCCTGCTTATTTTGATCAGCTACTTTTGGCGCCCATATCACGACACAACTC